>JAGFPH010006548.1:0-25854 GCA_018207615.1 Philaenus spumarius | reverse complement strand
TATTGTAAAATAATATGTATGTTTGACTTGGGACCGCGAAGTACGACCAACCCCTCTGTAAGGTGCAGAGATGGTCTGCGCTCCCCGTACGGGAATTTTAGAATAGAAACTAAACGATAAAGTCAAAGAACAAACATCCGCTAAACTGTTTAAAACCATGTCGACAAAAAATAAAAAAATAAAATTTATAAACCTCAAATATTTATGAAATTTTTATAAATTAAAATGCATTTGTTTAATGAAACGATAAATACCGTTACAGTATGTCTTTAGTTGGTAGCACTTCTTAATTTCCTAAAAAGAAGGTTTTCAGTTGCTGCTAGTCTGGCAAAGCAAGTTGGTTAATATTAGGGTATAAAGTAGCAAGATTGCTGAATGTTCACTATGTTATTACGCCTATTTAACTTTTGTTTTCGTTCTTATATCTTTTATACTAAAACTCTAAGTACAGCTCACAATTTAAGTTTTTATCTAAATGAGGCTAGTTAGAAAATGATTGTTTCAAAAGGTGTTTAGGAACTTTTGAGAGTAAATCAATCCACTCAAGTTAACAACGAAAATAGGATTGAGTTAAGATTGTACTGTACTGCCCCTAAACTTAAAATTGTATAATATAAAAAATAGAGACAGCGAAAATCTCGGTAATGCCTAGTAAACCGGATAAAAGAAATAATTGGACAATGTTACGTACCTAAAAATGAAAAACTGGTAAATGAAGTTCACATCGAACAGTTTAATACGGGGTTTGGATTGGTCTTTCAGGGTACTGGGTCTATGCAGAAAGTAGTAATTTATTTCTTCGCTGGTCTTTACAATATGTCGTTAATCTGAACAATTATTGTGGGCAACGTAAATGGAACAGACTTAAAACGCAAAATTAATTGATTAATTATTTTGAAGTAGTTTATCTGTTTTGAACATTTGTATAGGTAAACATTACGTTCTACTCATAACACTAAAACGCAGTCCTCTGCCTTCATTTAACCTAACTATGTTCTATCTTATTATCTACTCAATAAAATATGTTCAGGGTTTATTATTATATCTGTTTTTTATAGCTATGTATTGCTATTTTGATTGTTGTTGTTTAAAACATAGATTACTGACTGTATGTCAATTTTTTTCCAGTATACTCGTATAAGTATATAAGACTGCGTGGGTTTTAGTTACTTTGTTAAGTGAGAAATAAAATATGTAATTAATTAATTACTACGGAAATTGGTTTCAAATTTGATTTTTTCATTTGATAAAACTTTATAAATAGAAACCCAAATTTTTTAAGTAAATTTTGTAGTGAATTAGGATTTTAAGGCTCGGCTCCCTACATTCAAAACGGCGAAGTTGGGTACCAATTTCAATGTTAAATTACCAAAACATACCTTCACTATTAAGCATATTTTTTTTGTTTTTTTCAAAAAACGAAAGCTGAATTTTTTTTCCTTAAAGTAAAATAGATGGTGGGTGATGATTGCTAAGGTTTTTTTGCAATATCTCTTTTTGCAACTGAGTAAAAAATTAATAAAAATTACTATTTTTTACTATTTATATCATACGTTTATGAAAACAATAAAACGGTTTTTGAACATGTATTCAGCAATCAACATCCGCTTATGACAGTACTTCAAAATTAAACCAATTTTTTTTATTTATTCCACGAATTAACGGAAAAAATTATTTATACTGTATCATTGCTCTTATGGAAATCAAATTCAATATGGCGGACAGGGTAGCGCCCCCTTAAATTAGGTTTGATTTACAATTTTGTCTAGCTAACCCTCGACTATCGGTTGGATTACGCAAAAATAAGACATATTAAAGTTAAAACACACAATGTATTAAATCTACACAAAAACGTATTAGGAAATAAACAAATTGTAATTTACGTCAAATATTGTGTTTCAAAAAAGATAATTTAACAAAAAAATATGTATGCAATTTAACATTCTTGCAGTTGTCGCTCATGTGTCGTTGTATTTATCTAATGAAGAAAAATTCTACAAAAATCAATCGAATAAATTGACTGAATACTTTTTAATAATATTTTTTATATTTTAACATGAAATACAAGTTTACGAGATATTAAAAGTAATATTATAGAACAGATAAATAAAACATAATCCGATTATGTTAAATATATTTTACAACATCACATAACGCAAGCGTAGCCTCTGCTCGCAAAGCGTTTATCTCATACAAACATTGTAATTCTTTTTTTGTAAAATTGTAATATTACAACTCACGCCTATTAGCTTGTAATCTTTTAAAAACAATTTGTACTTCTTTTCGTTTGAAACCATAACCACGATTCGCTTTTCGTATACTTTGTTAAACAGTAGCCTAAGTACTGAACTTGGTTTCCACTTCTATAAAATAAAACACCAGAGTAATGACGATTTACCGTGTGTTTTATGTTTGTTTGGGTTCTCGTTAATCTTGAACAGTTCCAACCAATGTTCGTTGGTTTCTATTCCTGGCAAGTAGATTAGATTCAAATCAAAATGTTGGCACGTCACAGATGGATGAACTCATGCCGATATTCAATAATAATTTTTATAACTTCAGATTAATTATTACAAATGTGTAAACAATATTAGTAATTTCTTTTTTATCTCGTATATTGACTCCAGATGAATTTGCAAATGTAAATTGCAATTTATCGAAAGTATAATTCTAAAATGTTTAAAATAACTGCAATATATATTTGAAATTATTTATTCACACTTTCAATTATCTGCTAGATAAGTTAGCTAATACAGAGTGGATGCTGATAAGTGTGGGGAACGTTTTGGTGATACACTAATTGGTACTACCGACAACAAAGTGCGTATTTCATTTTGTTTAATACTATGTTTTTGGGTTAACACATATTTTAATATTTGTTTAAAAAACCGGAACTTGTGCAAGTAATAACTTAAATTTCTTGACTGCGCATGTTTCTATCGCATAAACGCCCTAAATACTCTTTTAAAAGCCGGACGAACGTAAGGTTGTATTTGGTAGTTTATTTACCAGGGATTTTTTACAACGTGCGTCATACCACTCGCAGTCATGATATCAAGGAACATGGCAAAGGTGTTTGTAAAGTGGGTTGCATTGAAGTATAACATGGTTGTCAAGTAAATCAAGTCAAATTTCTTAGGTCCCATTAACTCCATATTAAAGTCATTCCCTATAATGACATAGTGTAAGGCGGCAATAGATCTAACGGCGTGTTTTAAAAACTCGGACAATTTAAATAACTGATTTTTGAGAGTCTTTATAACACACCCAGGAGGATCTTTGTAATAGTCAATCTAAGAGAAATAGAGAAATATTAAATCCATACTCCACAGTAGGAACTGTATTCAATCAGCAAACAAATATCCCTCGTCGTTAGTTAATTAAACAACGCAATGGTATTTGTAATGGCTAATTAGCAAAGTCCAAATATCACAATTCGCTAACCACATAAAGGTTAAATTTATCTGCAGAACAATTAACTAATACATTGCAACAATAATTCATTTCTCTAGTATTCAAACTAACAAACACAAACCACATTAGCAATTTTAAATTCACTTGTTTCAAAATATTGACCGGTAAAAGAAAGTTTTGATATTGCATGGTGTTAACTTATTCCCAACCTAATATTGTGTAATACATTTTGCTTGTAAATTTACAGCGTATATTGTAAAAATAACTGAGATAACATTTATAAATATTTAAAACAATTTTTATCTCTTATTACTAAGTAAAGAAATAAAAAGGCCGTGGTTTTCGCAAAACTAAGCTAATTTAAAACACTGAGCGATTATGGTAAATACAAATAATTCAATCACACAGCTGAAACGCTGACGTGAGCCGAGCGAATTTCAAAAATCAAGTTAATATGTTTTTGGATTTCACCTATTTGGGAAACTGTTCTACTCACGAGGGCGCTAAATATATTAGTAGAACTTGTTTGCACCTCGACCTTGCGGCCTACGATTACGGACTGCGCTTTGCGAGTTTACAACTTGAACTCGCGTTCTCAGAATATGGGCTACTTCGCTTCGCTCGCAACGGGCAAACTCCCTTTGTATGGTAATTTTAATACATTTTTAAGGTATTTCTCGTTTTGATAGTTTATGGGGAAAAGCATGGGTCGTAAAAAAAATATGCAAAATAATCTCGTATATTATTTTTTTGTAAAATTAAACTCAAAAACAGTACGAAAAATATCAACAAATTTATTTCCGGTCAAAAAACTTGCTTCCGGTTGTTGGATTTTTTTGGCTAGTGAACTCGTATGAGCCAGAAAACCAATGTGTGGGTCAAAATTTGGACCAAATCGTAAGTAAAATCCGGCCTCTAGAGTGCGAACACATAATATATACAACAATTTTAATAACTAAATAATTCGACCAAGCAGCTGAACCGCTGACGTGAGTTGAGCAAATTTCCAAAATTAAGTTTATAGGCCTATGTTTTAAGGTTTCAACCAACAATTTGGGAAATAGGTCTATTCACGACGGTGCTGAATAGCTGCAAAATGGTTCGCACGCCATTCCGCATATTGGGAATATCTTCAATACACAATGCATTGAGTACTTCGCACGCCAATCCCGCGGTAGAATCTACCACATGGCTTTGAACCGGGTACTTGTATGGTATTTTACGTTTTGATCGGTTTTTGGGGAACCAAGTGAGCTATAAGGTCGCGTAAAAAAACAAAATGTACTGAATAACGTCCTACATTTATATCTGTTGGAAAAACTCAAAAACAAATTCATTCTCGTAGGAAAAATCTAAAAAAATAGTTACTTCCTGTCAAAAAACTTGCTTTCAATTTTTGGATTTTTTTTTCTAACGAACTCGTCCGAGCACCGTAGACAACCAACATGTGTACCAAATTTGAACCAAATCGGACTTAAAATACGACCGCTAGAGTGGAAACGCATGTAAACACACATATATATATATATATATATATATATATATAAATATGATTTTAATGACACCCGAAAACGTGTTCTGGGGACCATGATCGGTGCTCATTTGCTACTCCCGACCTTGGGTCTTACTATAAGAGCCATTGCAATAGCTCATTTTTCCTATGGCAATTCACTAACTAGGTTACATACCTTATCTACCGTCAATTGTTATGTATCCTTTTTCTCGGCGGCGACCGGTTTCGGAAGACTATACTACACTTCCTTTGTCAATTCACAAGAAACACGAAACACAAATAACAAAAAGCAAACCTAACAATACATGTCAAACATTAATTAATAAATAACAAATGACACACTTCGAGCATGCTGGCCAGCCGGTTGTACGGAACTTGTACAAATATTTATTGTTTTGACAGTATTGTTTTCTTCGATGTTAGGTGTGCTTTTTTCCATCTGTGTTTCGTGTTTCTTGTGACTTGACAATGGAAATATAGTATAATCTTCCGAAACCGGTAGTCACCGAAAAAAAGGAAATATAACTGTTGACGATACCTAAGATATGTAACTTATTTTAATACTATTACAGTTGAGGAGGCTAACGATCATAATTTAACATCTTAAATTTTAATGACACCACAAAACTATTATGAGAACCATGATCGGTGCTTATTGACTACTTCCAACCTTAGGTTTTACCGTAAGAGTCTCATAGCTCATCTTTCCTATGGAAATTCGATAATAAGTTTAATTTATTATGCATTGTCTCGCTTAGACTGCGCAGTAAAGACTTGCATTCTTGAATAGAACCACTTTAGATAAATGTGTGTAATTAATTTAAATGTAGTACTCTACAAAGCTATTAGTACTTAAAGTTAACCCTTTTTTAAAGTAAAATTGTACGCTATACTATTTGGAGTAAAAGCCCATGTGTGTAAATTCTTTTTACAATAAATGGTCTTACTATGCAAAAAACGTCATAAGCTTTCATAAAATATCATTAACTTAGAAAACTTAATTTCCTATGGAAAATTCAGAAAAATGTTGAAATAAGTGGTAAAATTATAGAAAAAAACGGAATTCACTACAAATAATACACAGAGTGTCATGACATATGTGATCTTCTTCTTTTTATTATTTTCTCTTAGTTTTATTCACTGTACTGAATGTAACTCATGCAAATTTATTTAACTTTGTGTATTTATGTCAATTATTGTATATGTTCGCATTTTAAACTTTAAACTGTTTGTTATTTAAATAAAGTGCTTATGGTTTTATTCTAATAATGTGCATACCTGATTTGTTTCATACAAATTCCTATATTTGTGCAAAAAACCAAAAGAAAATATATAAATTGCATTGTCATTTCTGGGTTTGAAACGTAATGATTAAATTCAAGTCGTAAAAACTTCTGTTCACATCCCTTTTGATATGACTGTTACATTTCATAAACATAATATAAAATTATTGCCGGTAAAATGTTTTAAATATTAATGGAACGGTTCTGTAATACAAACTTGGGATAACTATTTACAGTGGAATAAAAGTTTATGTAACCCAAATTGTTGAAATGCAAGGAAGTATGTATATTGAAATTTAGTTTGAGCTGAAAATATATAAAACTTTTAATGGAAACGTAACATCAAAATTAAATAAATATTTGAGAACCAATGTTAACCGAACAGTGGACAAGTTTTGTTTATTCAATTAAATGATTAAAAACACAGCTAACAAATAGTTTTCACACTAAACTGATATAAACAACATGAATAGTGAATAGTACTGCATTTGTATGGTATATGATTGGTATGACATTATTTTATAATGGTAAGCTAATACAGTCAATGGTTTTACTTAGCCAGTGTTTGCTTAGCACAAACGTACCTCAATTCATTAGATCGTACTGCATAAATTTGAAATAGTATTTTACAAATTATTTTCTAATATTTACATACTTCTTACCATATTGAAAATTAAAATTGAACTGAAAAGGAATTAGTGAGTTTCTATAAGAAATATGAGCGATTGCATTGACTCTTATGGTGATCTAGGGTCGGGAGTGATCAATGAGGACCGATCATGATCCCCAGAACACGTTTTTGGGTTAAACTTATAAATATGTGTGTGTGTGTGTGGGTGTGTGCTTGCGTGTGCGTGTTCGCACTCTAACGGCAGCGTTTTAGTACGTACGTTGGTTTTCTAAGTGGCTCAGACGAGTTCGCTAGCCAAAAAAATCCAACATCCGAAAGCACGTTTTTTGACAGGAAATAAATTTCTTGAGATTTTTCTATTAGAATGAAACTTTTTTGGGTTTAATCTTAAAAAAATAAATGCACATATATATATGAGGTTATTTTGCATATTTTTTCACTACCTTATAGCCCGCCTGGTTCTCCATAATATATCAAAACGTAAAGTACCATACAAAGTTGCTCGGACGAGTTCGTCAGCCAAAACATTCAACAACCGGAAGAGCACATTTTTGCTAATGATTTTTGCAATTTTACGTACTACAATAAAACTTTTTGGGGTTTATCATAAAAAATAGATGTTGGACACCATTCTGCACATACGTTTTTTTAAACGACCTTATAGCAAATTTGGCTGGCTCAAAATCGATCAAAACGTAAAACACCAACCATAAAACTACCCGGTTCACATGCAGTGAAGCGAGTTTGTTCGCTGCGAGGTAAGCGATGTATTTCATAATCCGAGGCCCAAAGGTCAAGGTGCAAACTCAAAAAGCGAGTTTTACCTTCCCAAACGGAACGAAACAGCGCGTGAGCCAGGACTAGAGCACAGACTATAGAGAGTAATAATTCTATTGTCTGTGACTAGAGGCTTAAGTCCAAACAAAATTTGCAGTATACATTTTAATTACAATCTAAAATGTAATTCTACTAACATATATCGTAGACGTAGCTATTCAATGCCTACTTGAGTAGGATAATTTTCCAAATAGTTGGTTGAAACCCTAGATAGAACATGTAAACCTAATTTTTGAAATTCGCTCTACCGGCGAAATTCGTCAGCGGTTCGGCGGCGTGATTGAATTATATGTTAATACTAAAGCAACAATATTTATTTAAAACGAAACCAAAACACCATCATTTAATACAAAACAAATACTAAAGTTATACATATGCATCATCCAAAACAATAAATCATAAACTAAAACTTAAGAACCTTGGGTAATAAATCTTATAGCTAATCAAATAAAACAAGAAATAATATAAAATTACACTTTGGGTGTTTTTTAAAGTCCATTGACTTAAGTTTCTGCTGTAGTGGCGGCCATCTTGGATGTGTATCCCGTAAAAGCAATGTTAAATTTAAAACCATTTATTTCGTTTATTTTTTATCATAAAATTGTTTGCAATTTCTCATTTTAACCATAGTCACAATACGCATCCGTTTTGCATTTCACACTTTTTAATCCCTTTCATTTGTCACGTAATTGAAATTTTTTAGTACCAAGTTTTAAATTTTTTCCTTACACAATAAAAAGTGTAAAATTAAAAGTGTATCGCAAGCCGCATCCGCAATTTTATAAAGAATATTCATTATTTTTTCAGCTCAATTACAATAGATCGATTTATAAAATGGTTTTAAATGAGGCAATGTCAAAGCGCTCAGCTGTGAGAAATTGCACTGTTTAGATACGGTTATAGAGTGAAGCGCTGAAGTCGCCGGTCACTTTCTTTTTTTTCTACAGCAGACCCTTAAAGAAAGTCCGTCCAGGCAAACCTATGTTGATTATAAGAGTATTATTATGAGTTTTTGTTGGAAAAACTATGTTATTCTTTTTTAGGTTATTTAATTAGATTTACATTATTTTAAAATATAAAATGGATTTCACCCACTTTGAGATTAAAAATTTATATACGTTGTCCAAGTGCCATAGTCCACATTTAAAACAATAATAGGAATGTATTCTACGTCAACACAATAACACGCACAACACAAACACATAAACACAATACTATGAACGATATTGTGTGACGTGGAATACATTTCTAATATTGATTTTTAAATTTGGACTTCGGCACTTGGACAACGTATATATTTTTTAATCTCAAGTTGGGTGAAATCCATTATATATTTCTTAATAGCATGTACCTCAACTATAATGTCTTTCAAGATACAAATTTTCATTATTGTTTATATCGCTTAATTAAATTAAATATAGGCTTTAAATTTAAAACTATCTATTATAGTTTTAATTTGAGTTTATACAAAAAAATTAACTTAAAATTGTTTTAATTAAATTAGAAAAAACTAACAATTTAACAAGGGACATTATCTTAAAAGAGCAAACATTATTGCAATGTTAAATTGAAAATCTTGAGTGACACTTAACCTAAAACGAAATAAAATTTTATGAGAAAGACGTTCAGACATATCATTACTCAGGGTTTGAAAACAAGTACTTTTCTTTTGTTTCTTTTTCTAATTAAAATTTAACTTTAAGCTAAATCAACGAAGACTAGAAATAAATCAATAAAAATATACTTACTTTTTAGCAGTTTTGAGTGTATTTTACTTTACTAACGTGTAAATTAGCAATTTAATCAAGTTGGATTAAACAACAGTACATTACTTGAGGACATGGACAACCGTTAGATATAAGGAGGTTATCTGGAGGAAATTGCGAAACGGCAGGAGACGGGAAATTGTATATGCCCGAGTAAACCTTCGATAAGATCTTATACTTAGCAAAATGTATTTATGATTCAGTGGTAAATAACACTGCATTCGAAACTTTTTTGAATTCCGCACAAATTAAATTTAACTAGCTGACTTAACTTTTTAATATAATTCTAAACATAGAAAAAAGTTTGCAGTTTTATTACTAAAGAATAAAGTAATTTAGTTGATTAAAAGAATTGTAAAATAAATCAGTCAATGAGAAAACCAAGGACAACACAGTTTTCATTTTCTACCCACGTTTAAGTTTTTATTGCAATTAAGTTCTAATGTAATAGTGTAGTATTGAAACTAGTTGATATCCCTATGCATCATAAACCTGAGCAAAACAGGTGACCGTGAAATTTTAGGTACCAGATTCATTGGTACAAATTAAGTGTCATAGTATTCAATAAAAAAATTACAAATGGTAAGGAAAGTAACGTTAAAACTTTGTGACATATCAGTGTAGAGTGTTAGCCTCAAGATTACAAGTACTTAAATTTACTAATATATTTATGGTAAATGAAGGCCTACAGATACATTTCTGTTAGAGGTGTACTAATCAGACAATGAGCTATTCATGGTGGCATTAAAGCTGAATTCAAATATTGCTAAACTAATTTTAAATTTATGTATTTGTATTTTTAATTAGTATACTACGTTCTTATTTATTAGTAATTCATGCTGGTTTTTTAGCGTTTATTATAACTCATGTATTACAAACTTAATAATTTAATTTAGGAATTTATATTTAATTATAATCAGCTTATTATTTTGAGGTAATGAGTAATCAGGAATGTCAGTCATTATGATACACTGACTCCAGAATTGAACACCCACATTGCTTTACCTTGTTGGCCACCTGTGACATCTTCGGTTATTTTATTTCTGTTTGTTTCTGCTTGTTTTAAAATACCTTCTTATATATACAGAGTGTTCATAAAATCTCTTTAATCCTCTTTATTGTTTTTTGAATTGAAATAAGTTAAAAACACTTTGTATATATCTTGTGTTGCACAACAGGTCACATTTTTTTAAATATCTGAACCTTTATGATTTTGGGAGGTAAACAATTTCAAATATAAAGGTAGGTCATGTAATACACCAATGAAAAGCTTATTAAACGAGAAACAGAATGGCGCAAACTAGAACTTATTATCTTGCTTTGTTACAAAGCAATGGACAATCAAAGTTCTGGAAAATAATATTGTTATCATAACATCAAAGCAGGTTATTAATTTGTTAATATTAAGAATACTTAGGTTGTTTGTTATTTTCCATTACTTTGAAACGAAGTAAGATATTAAGCTATAGTTTGCACCATTGTGTTTCTCTTTTAATCAGCTTTGCAATGGTTTATTACATGACCTACCTTTATATATGAAATTGTTAACTTATTTTACCCCCTTAAAATCATAGAATGTCAGATATGTCAAAACATTTGACCTGTTATGCAACGCAAGACATATATAAAGTTTTGGTAACTTATTAAAGGGACTTTATGAACACTGTATATTCTTCATAATATTTTATTGTTTGTCAATACAAAAAAAAGTAATCATACAATGTGACTAATCCCAACGTTTTGATTTTAAAATTCTTAAATAATAAATGTTTAATGAAGTTGTGTAATAATTTATCTCGCTCAATTAGTGAATAAAAAAATATGCAAAATCCGTAAAAATTTATAAAAATTGTATTTTCTAAAATAGTAGTTATTATGACGAATGTTCCGTTTAACCGGGGATCTCTGATGTTCCGAGTAAAAAATTCAAAATAAGTGATGAAACTGCGTGGAAGAAGGAAAAAGGTTGACATGCAAATCAAGCATGTATCTTATACGTAGTTAAAACTTATAACACGTACTTACATTTCAGTGTTTGATTAGTATACCAATTTATAAATTGTATAACATTTTAAATGTCACCTATTTTTCATATATTTATTACCAGATTTAAATTGTAAAATAATGTACATTTTAAAAGACACAGTATTCTTTGCTTAGTATTGAAAAGTAAAAACTTTTAAAATTGTATTTTCACTATTCCATTTGAGTAACGAAGTAACGTTTATTTTATCCTGTTCCTGGTTACTTGAACCTGTTCCTAACTTTGACTGTATTAATCTGTCGAGTATTTCAAATTAACTGTTCTGCAAATGCATTTAATGTATGTTTGGTTAGTGTATTGATATTTGGTCATTGTTAATTAGGCCATTACAAATATTAATGTGTTATTTAATTAACAGCAAGGGATATTTGTTTGTTGACTAAATACAGTTCAAATTATGTAATATAGAGTTAAAACATACATTGGGCGTGTACAAGGCTCACTTTATTGCATGTGTGTATAGGATAAAATTACTAGGTTTTTGCTTTTTATCTGACTTAGAAATTATTAAATAACTATCCACTTTCCCATCTGTATTATATTCTTAAACTATTTATGATGTTAAATTAAGTTAATAACGGTTAGTAACGGAATTATTTAAACTCATCGCATATACGATAAAAAGTACAAAAATTGTTTAACAAAATAGTCGTATGTAGTAATATTTTAAATATTTACAATGAGAAAAAAAATGCATCTTTTTTTTTCATTTTATCAATCGGATACTATATTGATCGAGACCATCTAGTATAAATTTGTTGTGGTAAATAATTATATACAAAATAAATATTATTAAAACTTTCTAGTTTAAAATAATAAAACATACACATTAAACTAATAGTTGCATATCACATATTAGTATAACCAATTTTACCTTACTTATTTACTTTTTTCTACTAAACCAACATCTTCTTGCTTATAATACAATTACATTCGCCGCTAATTTATTTTAAATTAATTAAACCGATTTATTTTGGTCAAAATACTATAACCTTCAAAAAATATCACACAAAATATCTGGGTTGACGGAAAATGAGAATGTTAAATTTTGTTTGGTAAAGATCAGTGTTTAAAAAAAAAAGTTCTTTCGAGCTAGAAAAGTAAAAACATATTTATTCCACATATTAGAATACATACTTTTATCATTCACTTTATAAAATTTATTATTCGTAAATAAAACAAATTTATACATTTGCAATTTGTATTTTATAATACCGTTGTACAATCAGGTAATCTTGAGTTCAGGTGATTATACACTTGGTTTCTATAATTTGGAACGTTTTTTAAAACAGAAGTAGTGAATGGAATGTACAGATAAGATTGAAAACAAAGGAGAAAATATATTTTTTGTGGGGAACTAAAATTTTATAAAATCCCAGCTTGGAAGAATTGTGCGGGGCCTTCATTAATTCATACACTAATTTCCAACTTTGTACAAGTTCCACTACTCACATTGTCCTTTAGCTCTCCAGCTATATCCTTAGATATCTGTACACAATCAAACACACGTCAGATCTTGTAGAAAAGTAGTTAATACACATTTACGTATATTTCTTCACCCAGACCTAATGCATGAAGAAACCACACTAAAGGGTTATTAACATTTATCTTGTTGGAGTTAATTAAACAAATAAAGCATTTACAAGACGTTATCCAACCACAGCAAGTAATAATGTATATCTCGACTCGGTTTTCCTTGTAAATTTATGGAGATCAGATAAGGCTGTGTTGGTTTTATGGCAATATGTAGAATACTTCATATAGTTTTTTAGACTACTCCAGTTTCGGTTGAAACAGATTGGGAGCATTAAATATGTTACAGTACTAATAAATTGTAAATTTAAGATAACATTTACGAACAATTTATTCAAACAGTCAATCCAACTCATTCAATTATATCGACATCCAATTATAATTATATGCCTGACTAATCACGTTATAACATATAAACGTAGGACTATAATCACAGTTGAACACAAGTTTTTTAAAAATTAAATATTACTATGAAGATAAAAACAAAATTATTTATAATAATTTTAACTACGTAAACAGCCACAATGTTTTAAAATTGTTTGTTCTGAAGGACTCATTACATTTCACGTCAAATTTGTTTAAAACGTTCCGATATATTTTGCCCATCCAAATGTAAACTAACATGAACCCTTTAGCATGTGCACGTCGGTTTTTGTTAAATACTGTTTATCCTTCTCCAAATGATTCATCCAAGCTTGAAAAAGTTTGCTTATCGCTAAATAAACAATTAAAATTTCACCAGTTCACTGACCTTTGTGATGGATTCCCGGTACAAGTATTAAGCGGGTTTGGCCTGACTGACTGACTGGCATATAATCAACGCAGATGTATCCAACAACTACTTTAGTTACAAATATTCAAATTTAAGATATATTTTTTATGAAATCTTAAGCGCATACTAAGAAAATATTTTCGAAATATTTATTTTCAAGCGTAAAAAAGTAAAAAGTTCACTCCTTTTTCATAAAACACAGGTGTTCGGATCAAAGGCTTAGCAACACTCATTTGTTTTCATTCATTACCACAGCAACCAACTTAGCAAATTTAGAATAGTTTATTATTATTTACAACCAACAGCTGTTTTAGGTTAGATTAACAAACGAAAAACACTTAATGTATTGTAATTCTAATCACACATTTGTCGTTACATATTGTAAATAAATCAGCTGATTTGGATCAAATACTTAACGTAATTTTAGGTTAGGCCTAAAATTAACTTAAAGACATCTATTTTGATCTCTGTCTCACATTAGCTATGTATAGGTCACCGCTTAATCTTCATTTCTATGAAATAATCAGAGTATGGAGTTGCCTGGGCTGTGACCAAAACGAAGCCAACAGTACTACATAAAGCAGACGCTTCGGTAAGAAATCAAGTTAACATAAATTTGTTTCACTCAGCAAAAATCTTATGATTTAATAACGAATTTATTTAAATATTTTTCTTTGAGAGATTGAAATAATATATTTACATAATTTAGTAAAAAGTTGTAGTATATGATTTAAATATTAATACATACATAGAAAAAGGGCTTATCCACATGAACATATCTTAAAGTTCAACAGTTTAAGAATAATGTAACCGTTTTAAGTATAAAAGGAAATTTGTCGATCGGTATTTTAAAATAGTGAAAATATAAGGGCTCAAACGAAACATACTCGTAGATGTATGAACACCGTAAATCTAGGCATCAGTATTATATATTCTGACAGTATTATTGAAAGATTATGATGATTGTGTAAGGTCTCCGTAAGAGTTATGAAATCATCCATTTGTTGCATTGTTGTTGAATCAGCAAGTGTTAGTTTACCATTACTATATTTATTTAGGCTACTAGTACATTAGGAAGTTAATTAAACCAACGTTTTTGTTGTGAGAAATAAGAATCAGTTTAAGTAATGGCGTGTATAAGTTTTGTGACATCCATTATCCATTTCCCTATACAGACGAATTGAGTTCGTTGGAAGCTATTAGGTAAATGTACTGACATATTTTAGTTGGTATACAAGTTATGAGTCTGTAATGAATTACGAATTGTTCCGTGTAGTGTAAATGCATACAGAAAGTGTGTGTTAAGATCTGAAAATTCTGTTTATTTTAAGGATAAAAACTAATTAATAAGAATACGTTTCATTACAGCATGGATCAGTGTTTTACCAAATTAAAACAACACATTGTTGAGCTATTTTTGTCTAAACTATAGAAAGAACCTGATAGCATACACACATAGAGTCGACAGAAACATCAAATTAATCCTGTTTAAGATAATCCCTACAGAGAAAATGCAACTACTTGGAAACAATATCAAAGTACAACTCTCTCACAACAACACCCCATTTACATTCACCCTTGATAACAGAATTTCTGAGGCTCACTTCTCAAATCTTACTTAGTCTGACATCGATTTAGCCATCTCCAGAGACTTGTATGCCGGTCTTGTAATGTTCTCTGGTTCAAAACTTTCCCCGCTCTTCCTTCAAAGATTATTTAGGTTTGCTTCCATGTTCTTGCTCTGGTTTTAATACAACTTGGCAATCTCTTAGGATGCAAATATTTGTGAAATGCAATCTAATTAGCATTACAACTTTGTGCTGTTGGTTTAAGCCGATTTCTGCGTTCGTTAATAAATGTGCTGAAACATTTTGAGTTGATCGAACAAACAATTTTGTAAATACTTTCATTATCTAATAATTATTCTCAAATAATATTAATATTAAAGGATACCTCTCCATGCTTCGCATGCCCAACTTAATATTCACTGCGCTCGTACAACCGTGAGTGAATAATTTAACGTAGGCAATATTTTATTACACAAATGAATTTTAATAACATGATATAATATTTCGAGATTTGAATAGCTTTCATTTTCAAGATATTTAATTCTATTTAAACTAAATTCGTTTAGTAAAATTTTTATCAAAACAATATTTATTTTAGGTACTGTTCAAATTCATCTGTCAGAAAGTAATACATTAATTTTTGCTTTATTTATATAGTAACTACGGACAAAACAGTGTTTTACGATACAGAATTGTAAGGTTTCTTGTAAGATATGGTTTCGTTACTCTTACTTAAAGCTAATAAAAGAACATTTTTATTTTTATCTCTCGCTGGAAAGAGTTTATAAGTATATTTTAAAATGATTGTCAAAAAACCTGATTGAGTAAAATACTTTACAAGTAACTTAATACCTTCGACCTTTCAACAAAAAATATATATTAAATTTGTGTATTGTTAGGGGTCGATTTTGACACAACCCTTATTCGCGGGTTCGTTCACTAATTTAGTTAAATCGGTAAGGAACAGATCAATAATAATAAATCAGTTTCTCAGTAATAGAATGCTTTTCTTATATTTATTCACACAATTATCTTAACTAAGCTACTATTTAACATCGGCTAACAGTAATATATAATGCAATTCCTATACCAGGTATTGGGTCCACAAGACAGACTGGATGTACAATATCGGCAACTAAAGCGAGTTACGTTTATGTTAATAACCCCAAAACCCTGAATCCAACGTGACTTTAACAATAGACCAAAATACTTTGTTTTGCTCACTCAGTGTGTCTTCCTTCACCCGAAATCCTTCCTGGACGTTTAAATGGTCCAAACTTTGAGCTGTGTAGAAATCCTTCTGTCTCATCTCCCGGCCTCACTTTCCACACAAAACTGGCCCAACTCGCAGCCCCTCACTCATTGGTCACCCGACCACTCTCCTTTGGCCCGGATTCTATTTTCGGATTATACTATATAACCCGTCTAGCTTAATGTTCACATCTCCAAACCAAATCAAAGCAACTCGAGTTCCGTGTTCCACGTTAACGACCCCTCACGTGACCTTGCTACTTATTCCGTATTTATAGTATACTTTTTGGTCTGTCTTGCTAGTCAACACAATTCCAGGTGTGGCTTATTCTGAACCAACACACGTTGAATGCATTTACATTCATTACCATAGCAACCAACTTAGATAAATTAGAATCAGTCAATTATGTTTCACAATCATCAATGTTTTAAGGTTATATTAACAAAATAAAAGCAAAAAAGAAAAAAAAGGTTTACCGTATTAGTTCAATCATATGTTGTTAAATAAGACATCTGATTTGGATCATTAACTTATCACAATTAATTTCAGGTTAGGTCTATAATGAACCAACACAACTTTCTTGAAAGCATTTATATTTATTTCCATAGTAACCAAATTAGCTAATTTAGAATCAGGTATTATTCTTTACAACAGCTTTTTTTTTAAGAAATATCAAACACAAACAACGAAAATGGCTTACTATATTATAATTCAAACAACTATCGGTATTAAAATTATGCCAACTATAAACAACAATTCACACATACAACAGCTGATTTCGTCCCTGAGCTTTATTCAACAAAAAATAAATAAATATAAAAACGTGTTCAGTATGATAAGCAATCGTCTACTGGTTCCTTATGCTACGTATTAACACACTGCATTAACCTAGACTGTCTAAGACATATGCGTTTCAAACTATTCTCCTACTCTTTCCTTTCAACTGGTGGTTGAAGTAGGAGAAGAGGAACGGTTTCACTGTTTGTTTGATCCAGACCAATTTGCTCAATAACGTTTAGTTTAAAAAATGTCAAGATTTATTTGTCAGCTACTGTGACAGAGTATATTAAGTTTCTTATTTAAATTTACGTTTTCAAAATATTATAAGTCAAATAAACCTGTACATAATATATAACCTATCATTAACTTCATATAAGACACCTTATATTTTCAATATAGTAGTTTACGCAACGATTGTATTATGAAGGCCTTTAAGCCACGAGTGAGATGTAAGTTGGAACACGAGCGAAGCGAGTGTTCTAAATATCTCACGAGTGGCTTAAAGGCTGAATACAATCGTTGCGTACACTACTTTATCTACGACCAAAAATATACAGGGTGTAAAAAAATAAGAAGTGTGTAATAATTCTTCAATTTGAATAGACCAAAGCGAACTAGGTTTCTTATCTTGGGCCAATTCCTCAAAATACGCAATGAAAACATTCTCGGAAAACGAACTAACACCATTTCTAGTTTTCCACTCCATAAACTGGTTATAAACCTTTTCATAACGAAATTTAGATTTTTCTGGCAACAAATTGTTCAGAGCCGAATTTGCTTTTGTATTAATTTCCTCTGGAGTTAAACAAAATTCATCACTATCACTCATGTTTGCGGAATGCGTCAACTCACGTTTGAGGTTAGTTACAATAACACACTAACATCCGGAACGTATGGGTACAATCAGCTGATGTACGAATAGCGTTATTTTTATTACAACTCTACTTCCATCAAATGACGAGCTCTCATTGGTCTAGAGCCTATTATGTAAAGTGACTCCTGTTAGGTAATGATATCATTACCTAATCGGGTTGGCTTTTGGTTTGTAATGTACCTCTTTCTGATGTTACTTGTAATAGCGTTATTGGTGTTTATTGCAATGGTCGTAGATAAAATACTTTACAGAATTTAAGTAAATATTTACGTATCTTTCTTTACCAAGGTGTGACGCAAGAGAAACTGCGCTGAGGGCACATTATCATTTATCTTGTTTGAGTTAATTAAACTAATGAAGCATGTATAAGACGTTACCCAACCTCAGGATGTAATACTATTTATCTCCACACTGTATTTCCTTCTAAATTTATGTAGATCGGATTAGGTTTGTTTTTATAGTGAGGTTCAGCGTAGAACAAACACAGTTAAACGGTATAGCCTAGAAAGTATAAAAGTGTCCTATTCATAATCCATGCTTTGGATTATTTTGAATCTAGTTTTACTTTCTTTTTTCTTTTTTTTTACTATTACGATCCCGTGAAAAATTACGTGCAGATTTTTTTTTTACATACGAGAAAAAATATAACTTTAAAATATTAAGTTTAATTTTTAATATTAATTATATTATTAGTTTTGAGGTTAAAAATCTTAGAAAATTTTTATTTTTACAATGAATTGTTTACTTCTTTCTTCAGAAGAAACTACTTAGGCCTACAAACAACACACTATATCAAATAAATTAGTACCTTGTCAATATGAATTTTCAACACGGTAAATTTACAGAGAAAATTATTTACTATTTTACTCAAAGACCTGAAATAAATTTTGGAAAACAAAAGATAATACATTTTAATCACATGCCTACTGAAATCAACGACTTAAACTCCAAATATTTTAAATACATTCAATTATAAAAAATTATGTTATTGTTCTCTTTAAAATTAACTACAGTTTTCATCGTCAGTATGTACATATTTGTAAATTAACAGAAGTTCAAAATTTTAGGATTATATTGAAATAGCAATAATTCAGACCAATAGCCAAAGACAGTTATGATAGTTTAAAATACTTTTGTAGGCCTAAGTTGTTTTTTAGGCTGTCACGAAAATAAGTACACAAAAAGAGTAATAAAAATACATATTTTTTCAACGATTTCTAACCTCAAAGCCGACCGTTAGTATATTAAATTGTAGATTAATTTTATAAATTAGGTACAAAAACAACAATATCCAGACATTATAAGAAAATTGTATTAATTGATGTTGTAAGCTTGTAAAAATAACCTCAAAGAATTATCTAGGCTAGGTTTTGTTTTAGTATACTAGAGAAGGTCTAGCATGAACCGTGGCCTTGAGATGCTCAGTAGACTCGGAGTTGATTCGCGTAGTGGTGGGTTAGAAAGGCTCAGTCTATTGCCGCACTCTGAACATAATACTTCGGTCTGGAAGCCCTTGTACGGATTTCCAATAAATATATTGTCTGTGCATGGTGTCCCTTCCCTCCAGCGGACGGAGTCCCCACTTGCTTAAATTCTTCCCTCCCGCCAACGCATCTGAAAGCTCGTGCTACAACTGACAAATTATACTACAGATCATGTCTTGATGTTAGACTATGCCCATGCGATTTTGTTGCTCACATACCTATATGACGGACCTATGACGGATTTTGTTGGACGGACCTATATGAGTTGATGATTAGAGTAGTACAAATACAGTTAAACAGTATTCTCTAGACATCATAAAGGCATCTTGTTGCTTCAAAACCCATGCTTCGGTTTATTTCGAGTCTAGTTTTATTTACAATATGTAGTCGTGGATATATAGTCAGTTTATTACCAATATTGGATGAATCACTGTTTGGTGAATTATTCGATATTGTTATGTTATTAATTAATGAATTATAACTCAAGGTTAAGCAAATTTTACTATCTAAACAATCACCAAATACACAAACGTATTTATTCTAAAGCAAATCTAAACGTCTATACTTGGCAAACATGTATGCCAAACTAATTCCCTGTATTTATGTTTACCGAACATTGTTTGTTCTGCCGTGTATAAGCGTTAGCGAATAACAAATGAAATTATGTTAGCTGAACAATGTTTGCCCAGTTTGGAACTTTGATTGTTAAACGTTTAGAACTTTCTTATTGCGTGTCGATTAATAGTCGTGTATGAATTACCAGCAGTGGTATCCGCGGCTTCGCTTGCATGAATGAAAGAAATATCGGGTAAATATTTAGAGTTCACTAGCCCAAAAACATATAGAGAGTTTCGTCCAAATCAATCCGTTTCCCATTTAGGATTACGAACACAAACAACTATGCGCCAGTAACGCAAACACTACAACTTCTACAAGTTAGTTTGAGGTGTATTTCACGTCTGTAAGAACATCTGAAATACAATATTTGTTACTAACAATATTTTACACCTTATATGCAAGTAAACGAAATGGAAAATGTGTTTTCTCTCTTATAAATAGCTTAAGAGTAATATCTGCTAAGTTTTAGCTCTCTAGCTTCATAGTACGTTTCCGGTTTCTAGAATGTTGTTTAACTTTCCAGAACAGGAAGTCCCTTCAATGGTCCCCTAGAATATTCTAGAATATTCTTGAAACTTTAGGAATATTCTATATCATTCTGGTACATTGTTCTTTATTCGTCAACATTCTACAATATTCTTCATTAATATCCAACATTTCAGAATATTCCATCCACAAAATTCTGAATATTCTAGAACAATCGAGAGATACTCTGGATGTTTCAGGAACATTATGGTCAGTCTCGGCGAATTCAGCAATCAATTTCCAGCTGCTTCACTAACTTAAGAAGCCATAAGCGTGATGCGCTCTTCTGATATCCTTATCTCAGAACCCAACCCCTGAGTACTTCATAACCGAAACCTTCTTCATGTATGAAGGATTGCTACCTTGATTGGATGGATACCATAAAATATATTCCCACTAAGTGAATAACCACAATTGCATTTATTATATGCATTGATTAATCATTTAGGTAAAACACAATGCCGCACAAACTTGGTTAAAAATACACAATTATTCTTAAAACCCTAATGATAATAGTTGTTTAGGTTTTTCTTTTGAAAGACAAAACATGCATTATGTTAAAAGCCTTAACCTAAAAATAATAAGGAACCCAGTAATTAATAAACTGAGGTTCTTCATTTTATTAGTTTTATTTTGTATTTTTAAGTTTTGTAACTGATAATTTGTATTCCTGTATTCCATCTTATGTGTAGGTTATTGCTTAGAAATACATACCTAGACTGGATTCCACGTTCACCGTGCAGTACAGAGCGCCCACAAGCCATGCTATCCATGCGACAGTCTCAGCTATACTGACGAAACCCGCATGACAATAAACGTGATATTCCTTGTAGTGGTAGTAGCATGTCTATTCTCCTATAAGACCTGTACTGCACGTGGAATCGAGTGTAGGTCATATTTTTTTTTTTTTTTAATTTAACAGGCTTAAGGATCTAAATTGACTTTTTCTTTACATCCTGAAACTAGAAACTAAACGATTTTAAAACTATTTTAATTTCCTAAATGATTTTTTTTTAATTTTTGTTAATGTACTTTAAAAAATTTGCAAAACATAATAATTTCAATAAATTTTATCGAAACAGTTGACATTTCATTGAAAGTATTGAAAGTGTGCAGAATTTAAACTTAAATGAATAATACAACCTTATAATATTCCTACTTTGGACAAAAACCGCTAATAATGGTCGTTCCTACCATATATACGAAATGATGTTCAATTATCACCGCAGCAAAACACAAGTCACGTGACGCTTTACAACACTCTACCCAACCACTATTCACAACTAATAAATTCTCAGAATTGAATTCAATGCTTTTAGTCATCAATTAATAAAACATGCGATTGTACACGGTTTGTTTTAAATTTAATGTAAATCAAAGTTTTACGGGATTTTGTATCACTTTACAAAATAAACAAGCACAATGTTTGGGAAACGTATGTCCTCACAGATTCATTTACATTTAATGCCCAATTTGCATTAAAAGTTTTAATTATCTCCTTCGCATTCAAATGTAAAAACACACAAAATCCACGCATTTTAACATTTGCACATCAGTTTGGGATAAACTTTTTGTATCCTACTGTAAAATATCACCCGAGACTTAACAAAGTTTGTTTTTCGTCGGTATCCTTTCCAATTGTTGATTGTCTGAGTAAGTGATCAAAACCGCACCAGTTTACTAAAAATTAAGTCACATTTTGTTTGCACCCCTGGTATAAGTAATAATATCATCTTCTTGATCATTTATTCAATTAATATTGTAAGCCTTGCCATTAGTAAGTAATCAGGCAAGGACAAATGTATTCCCATTTGCAAGCAATGTACTCTATCCACCCTCAGTCTACTTTCTTACACAGTAAATTTTTGTGGCTTACCGTATTTCGCCCAGAGGAAGTACTGAACTTGGTTTGATGACCACTACGGGGTGGAGTTTAAAGAGAACTGAAGGCGATTTATTGTATATATTAAGTTTTATTGGGTTCGGGATAAATGTAAACACTTTCAACGTTGGACTCGGTTTTTTTAATCTGGAATTAGTTTAAGTAATTTCTTTAAGAGATTTGAATGATATATAAGCTGACAGTAAATTATTTTAATGTCAACATATCAAGAAGTGAGAGTCGTGTGATTATATTTGCAATTTTTCTGATTTTTATTTTATTACAAAACAGGTTTTTTTATAATGGCATTTGCATAACCAATCTAAAACACTGAAAATGTATCAGAATCCTATGAGTAAAGACAAATTATTTCTACCTGCAAAAATTGACAACACAAAGAGAAACATAGTTATCATATATATTATGCATCTATCTATTAATATTGTTTTGTGGTTGTTTGTTTAAAGGCTGTTTTATTTATTTTTCATAAAGTTTTATAGCTGATAGTAATTAATTTCGTAAAGTCATCAGTAGAATACCATTAAAAATAAACATACTTTCTCACAAACATATTTAAATTATTAAACAGATTCACTGCGACTTCATAATTGTATTAAAGTAGGAGAGGGGATATTTAAAGTAGGAGAGTAAATAATAAATATTATTATTATTAGCTAAACGAGAATAAATTTTTAGAAAGATGCTGTTTTTGGATATGGTAGGGTACAATAGGCTACAAATAAGCCAAATTTTATCAAAATCGTTAGTGCCGTTTTGTTATTCAAAACTAATAACTGATTTTTGGGGGGGGGGGGTTGGCCAAAAAGGGATTTTTTCAAAAATTTTCAAAAATTTTTGTCGTGCATCTATAAAATGCCTAATTGTCATGTTTGGTGCAATTTTTTTGAAATCGATGGAATTGTTTTCTCTCTAGCTTTGTATACATACACACAGACAGACATACAGTCATAAAGAAAGACATACAGACAGGCATTTTGTAAAAACCGAGTTCCCTGGAAATCAAATCAAAGCACAAGTCTCTTGGCAACAAACCCTCATTTACCTTTCACCCCTACAATACTTTACTGCCTGAAGAGTGGTTCAAACATCAACTCTACTTTAAACCGACATAGATTCAACCATCTCCAGAGACTTGTCTGCCGGTGCTGTTCTGACGTGGTTTTAAACTTTACTTAACCCTTCGTTGACTGTTATTTTGGTTTTGTTTCCATGTGTTTGTACTTGTTAAATACAACTTAGTAATCTCAAGAGATGCGAGTATATCTTAGAATAAAACACTTTGTAAAATAACAATTTATTCAAACAATACCTTTGTATTGTTAGTCTAAGATAACTGTGGGATTAGTTAATTAATTGGTAAACATTTTAGGTTTAATCTATAATTGAATCTTTTGTACAGTTTACCAAAATTAAAATTGTATATCAACTACAATTTTGTTAGAATAGCATTGACATCATTCTTTTAAGAATGATTTTAAATTGATTAAGCATAACAATTATTTATTTTAATCACACTTAAGAAAGTGAAACGATTATTTATTGGAAACTAAATAGATTGGCAGATTTACTAAAATGAATGCTTAAATATCTTAAATTAATATTTAAATATTAATTGCACTGTAGTGTATTATATTAATAAAACTAACAATTACAATACAACTCACCATGCAACAAAAAATAAACGGTACCAGAAACTGGCACATACTTTCTCACAAACATATTTAAATTATTAACACGTTCACTGCTAAGGACGCACATGGGAGCTTGACACTGAACACTATGAGAAGTGGCCGACACAGAGTGCATTGCACGCCAACCCCCATATTGGGAGTATTTTCAATACAAAATGCATTGCGTGCTTCGCTCGCCAAACCGTATATTGGGAATATTATAAATACACAGTGCATTGCGTGCTTCGCACGCCAAACACCGTATGTAACCCCAACTGTGACTTCATAATTGTATTAAAGTAGGAGATGGAATAGTAAATTAAAATGAGTTTAATGAGTTTATTTTAATTCAGTTTTAATGAGTATCAAGATAAAATATCTAGCTAAACTTAACGCTTACAGTATACCACAATAACAAAAAACTAGTTGCAGGTTTACTTGAGTAATTTTTCTGTGTGATAAACAGATTAAAAGTATTTTGAATATTTATTTATTTTTTTTACAAGCCCACCACCACCCAACCAAACATTTTTTAATTTCAAGTAACAAATAAACTAATGATCTTGACTTTCTAAAGTATATGTATACTTATTCAATATTCACATTGGTATTGTTGTAAGATTCTTTACCGTAACAGTAAATTGTTAATACAAGCGAACTGCATGATAGTATTAAAGTAAAAATAGAACACATGTATTAAATTTTCTATTGCAATGTTTCTGCTGTCGTTATTTGAAGTTATTTAGCATCACATAGTTTACAATTTATTTCTCTGATTCCTTATAAAGTTTAAATTTCTAAAATTGTATATTGTTGTTGCTTTTATTTTAGGACAGAAAAGAAAAAGAGGCCCAGGATATTGTTTTTTGTTATGGTGTACTCAATTTTCTCAATATACAGAGTAAAATTAATCAAATAAAATAATTAATTATTATAAATGTGTGAGTTTTGCAAAAAAATATTGGCTCATTAGAAAGTCAAGTTTAAATTTCTAGTATTAAAAAATATTTGGCTCCTTGCTCTTTTAATTTATTTTATTTTTTAATACATTTTTCAATATGGTAACTAAGCTAATAATATATCTAAAAAATTAATACTAATACAAAATGGATTAATTAAGTTTATTTTTAGACATGTGATTCATATAATTTATGGAAAAAAACGCTATAGTAATGAAATATATTTTAAGTTAACTTTAAACATATCAGTCAATGCTTTGGTGAGAGTTAGTTAACTTTAAACATTAGGGCCTACACAAAATCAAACTAATCAAAAACTTTGTTCACATCTTATAACTTTTAACTAAACTACTCTAGAGATCATATCCAGTGGCGGATCTAGGGGGGGCACAGGGGGCACGTGCCCCCCCCCAAGGAAAATTTTTAGG
>JAGFPH010006547.1:61645-73845 GCA_018207615.1 Philaenus spumarius | reverse complement strand
AGGTCTACGGTTCTTATTGTAGACGCGCTCAGACTTTGATGGGCTCGCAGAATGTTGTTTTTGGCATCACGCCAGATTTGATGAGGATTGGAATTGTCCCTGGGAAGAAGGTCGTCGATATTCCAGGTTAAGCTGAGCGGGGTGTTGGGCATGAAATTAAACAGGATTTTAAAGGGAGAAGTTTTTAAGGTCTCGTGGGTTGCGAAATTAAAGGCTAACTCTAGCCATGATAAGGATTTGTCCCAAGAAGTTTCGCTGTTGGAATGATAGGCAATTAAGGCGGCTTTAAGATATCTGTTCAGACGTTCCGCATTGTTCGGTTGGGGATGGTAAGGTGACAGTGTTCCGTGTTTGATACCACGAGTGAAACAGTAGCTGCGGAACGAATGTGAAGTAAAACAGGTGGCATTGTCAGAGATTAAGATCTTAGGAAAACCAAAATGTTGGAATATGTTTTGGCTTAAGGCCTTTATGGTGTTGAAAGAGGTGACGTCTCTGACAGGGCAAAGCCAGGTGAATTTAGAGAACTGGTCCACAGCAACCAGTATTATGGTATTGCCTTGTGCAGTTCGTGGTAACTTACCAACGTAGTCTATGTGGATTTTCTCCATAGGACGGGTTGGGACAATCGATGATAAATAGCCTAGTTTGCTATTTTGAGCGTGCTTGCTCACTGCAAATGTTGCACAACTTCTAACCTTCTGGGTGACATCCTTTACGAGTGAAGGCCAGAAGAAAAACTCACTCACTTTAAATTTGGTCTTGAAAATACCTAAATGACCTCCTACTGGGGAGTCGTGATAATAATTTATGATTAGGTCCACTCATGATCGGGGTACGCAAAATTTGATAGGGATACCTTTATGATTCTTAAGGCACAGGGTCCCTTTATTTAGACAATAACGGCTAGAAGATGCACCTGCTTCTAGATTTGAAATAATGGGACTTAAGATGTCATCAGCGCGCTGTTGAGCGCTAATGTCCTGGAAGGCTAAAGGAAAATTAGTTAAAAGACTATTGCAGACTATGGTGTTCTCAGAAGGAGATATTTGCTCTGGTTGCTTTTCTGGCTCAAACATCCTAGAAAGAGAATCTGCGATAACATTTTGGGTGCCCCTAATATGTGCCACTTGGAACTTCAAAGATGTTAATTTGGCTATCCACCGTCCTATTTTGCCTAATTGTCTGGGACGGGCAAGTAGCCATGAAAGAGCCTGATTATCTGTTTCTAAGAGAAACTCGCGATGCTCGAGGTACTGTCTAAATTTCTCTACTCCAAAAATTACGGCCAGACATTCTGACTCATACGCAGAAGAGTCTTTTCTTTCCGCAGGTGTTAAGGTGCGGGAAGCATAGGCAATAGGTTGACGTGAACCGTCAATTTCCTGGAGTAGGACTGCTCCTAAAGCGCACGAACTCGCGTCCGTTTGAAGGACAAAAGGTTTGTCGAAATTAGCCATTCGAAGTACGGGAGGTTGCGCAATGACATTACGCAGATATTTAAAAGCAAGGTCTTTCTCATTGTTCCAAACGAACTTTTTCCCTTTCCGCCTGAGCAGATTCAGAGGAGCGGCGTGTTCAGCGAAGTTTGGGATAAACTTAGAAAAAAAATTGACCATTCCAATAAAGCGTGACACAGCTTTTGGATTGGTAGGTTTAGGAAAGGTTCTGATGGCCTTGGTTCTTTCGGGGTCAATTTGCACGCCTCTAGCAGAAACTAAATGACCAAGGAAACTTATCTCTCTTACTGCAAAACGAACCTTATCGGGATTAACCGTAAGTTTCGCTCTTCGCAAGCGAGATAGGACTTCACGCAGATGTTTGATGTGCTCATCCCAAGTCTCAGAATAGATGACTAAATCATCAAGGTAATTAAAAACGAATTTAAATTTGATGTCTGAGAAAACTTGGTCTAGAAGTCGGGTTAGAATTTGAGCACCAGTACAGAGTCCAAATGGTACTCGTGTAAACTGGTAGAGCATCCAAGGGGTACAAAAACTGGTGAGATGTTTACAACTCTCGGTGATTGGAATCTGATGGTAGGCTGAATTGAGGTCAAACACAGTGAAAAACTTGGCTCCCACAAACCAATTGAAACACTGGTGCAGATTAGGAAGGGGTACGGCTTCGATTACGATAATCGATGACCATTCGGGGTTTCTTTTCAGGATGTTGAACAAGAAACGCTGGAGAATAATAATTGGAGATGCTTTTCTCTACTACTCCTTTTTCAACGAGGTCTCGAATGTGCTCCCTCAAAAATTGCATTTTCGGAGGGGCCAATTGATAGGGCTGGCTCTTCACCGGTATATTGTCTTTCAGCACTATTTCATATTTAATTAGGTCGGTGAGTCCTAATTCTGTAGTAAGGACATCAGGGAAATTCTCTATCAGACTTGAGATCTCCTTTTGACATTTGTCATCAAGGTGACTCAGTGGGTTTTCAGAGACCCGAGTAGTAGAGGATAAACTAACTGTAGGAGGTGATCTTTTTTGAAAATTTACTAATTGGAACGGTTTAGCCTTATAAAATTTAAAAGTAAAGGTGCCTTGGAAAAGATCTAAAATGAGTCGACTTTTAAGAAAGAAATCGGACCCTAGGATAAGAGGACACGACAGCTGAGGTGCAACTAAAATTTCAAAGTTCCAGCTGCAGTGCAGTATTTTAATATGAACTTTACACGCTAGATTGATCCCTAGCTTTTCTCCGTTTGCGGTGAGGCACTCCGATTTTACCTCTTGAATTTCTTTGACTAAGTTTAAGGATTTTAAATGTTCAAAGAGGTCAGAAGACATGATGCTTCTGACTGAGCCAGAGTCTAACAAAGCGTTAGCCTTAAAACTTTTAAAATGGACTTCAACAAGAGGTAGAATCTTGTTGCTCAAACCTTTGGATTTTAAAGAGTAAAAGAGTTATTGGCTAAAGGAGAAAAACTATTGATCTTATTTCTACACTGACTGAAAGAAGGGCACTCCCATTTATAGTGACCAGTTGCCTTACAGTAGAGGCACGTGGGCCTTAAGTAAAAGGGTGCAAATAATCCCTGTTTAAAATTAGAAAAGTGACGAGCTTTAGTGGGTGTTGAGAGGTTACTCTCATGTTTAGAATTCAAATTGGACCTATTGTGATTGTGTACTACCCCTGGTTTAGATTGAAATGGAACTGATTTATTAAAATGAGATGACTTAAGTGATATAGTTTTATTTATGTGTGCAGGTTTAAAAAAAGATTGGTAGAATTTAATATGACAGTAGTCGTTTCTTACGGTAGGAGCTTTGATTGGAAAAACGACTAATTTCCGCCCCTTGAATCGTTTTTTGGATGTGAAGAGAAGTTGTGTTGATTATGTTGTCGATGATTAGGATACTGCCTGCACTGTGGGCTAGTATGACCTCTTCGGCCACAATTGTAGCAGGTCACAGGTGACCTTACGGGTCTAAACTCGGGTTCCGACCTAGAGAAACTTTTCTCCGCTGACAATCTTTCTTGGTCAGTATATAAGGTATTACTGACTTGGGCACAGATGGTGTCCAAGTCGTTGAAGTTAACGGGCCTTTTTGCAAAGACTAGGCAGTTTCGCACCTCCGGCGAGAGAGCATCAACTATAACTTGTGCAATTTCAGATTCGTTTTTGTCTACCAGAAGCACCTGCGCAGCTTCCTTGATGTCGGAGACAAAATGGTGCAGAGTCTCTCCCAAACCTTGAGGTCTAAAGAAGAGATCCTGCTCCAAAGTGTTCCGACGTTTAGCAGCTTAATGGTTCCTTTGCATAAGGCATAAGGACACTTAAAATATTTCTCCTAATGTCGGGATAAATTTTACACAAAGTTAAAGCGATTTTAATAAATTTAATCAGTTTCTCTAAATCGAAACCGTCTGTTATAGGCAGAGTCGATATCAACTTTTCAGCCGGATGGCTGAGTTTACCATAAACAATTTCAGTAGTGGAGCACTCCTGACCTAAAATAATGGGAGCAGGTACAGAGCCTGATTCCAGCAAATTTCTTTCGGTTTCCGGTAAATCTAAAATAATAAAATAGGAATACTTGAAACAGTGGCCACGTTGATTTGGCTCGACACTGAGGACTGCGTAGGAACTACAGAATTATTTAAATTGTCTGCAGAGAGCGACTGAAAATTTAGTTTAAGCATTTGCAAAGATGCTAGCATGCGATTACACTCAGCATTATGCTCAGTGGCATTTAAGTTTAAATTATTTAACCCAGTTGTTAATAAGCTTAACCTAGCTTCAAACAGCTCTAGCCTTGTATTAAATCTAGATAATTCTAGATTTTGATTAGGATTTAAATCTGCAAATTTATCTTGTATATCATCAAGAGATTCATGAGCCAGGTCTAACTGCTCCTCAAAATTTTCAGCTGTTAATTTATTTGCACATGGCTCAGAGCCAGCCTGAAGTAGGCCTCGCAAACTAGACCGCATTGTCCTTACATTGCCAAGACCGCCTCCCCGCACCAATACTTCAAAAAAAGTTCTGGCTTCCTGAGATAATCTACTATTTGTTGTAGGTCAGACATGTTTTTTTTAAATTAAATGAAAAAGAAAGCCAGGTGATAATTTGGAAAAGAGTAAGCTGTGTGTATAAAAATATAAAAAAATGAGTATTAAAGACAGATACAAACAGAGAGAAATTTTGTAAATTTTTTTGAGTTTTGTTAAGTTTTTATCTATTTTTGGATTTTATAAATTTTATTTATTTTTTTGGATTTTGTAGTTTTTCGTATATTTTTTATTTTTTTTTTATTTGTCTCTGTTTGGATATATCTTAAATTGTAAAAAAGAAAAAAAGAAAATTTTAAAGTTTCATCAAAAAAAAGATTGGTTTATGAGAAATGTCGTTGTGTGAGAAAGGTGCGACGAATGAAGAAAAACTTTTCAGCACTCAAGAAACAAACACCATCGAGTTATCACCAAACAAAATTTTAAGCAAGATAAACAAACAGAGGTCAATGAGTGTGACCAAAAAGCTATTTTAAGTTAGGCCTATCTGAGAAATGACCAGCTAAACAAATTTTAATCGGAAAGTAACCACGCCCTCTGCGACCAGAAAACATGTACCAGTCTTAGACAAAATGAATTAAAAGAATCGGAAGCTATACTGGGCCACATAGACTGGACATGTTCAAAGACTTACCTTTAAAACCAAAATCACCAAACTGCAGAAATGTCTCAGCTGATCACTTACAAAAATGTTATTATACCTTGAGGTTAACTCAATAAACCATAAACTAGGTTCAATTTAGGTTTATTAACCAAAAATTTAAAAAAAAGTATTATATGCCCTTAATTATGAAAAAGAAAAAATTTACATGCCCTTAAAGTACAAAAAAATGAAAAAGGTTGGATTACAATATGTAATTTAAATTGAATTTAAAGTTCCCTCTTGTCATGTTACTTTCTGTTACTACATGTCTAAAGAGCACATGGTAAACTTTAAAATGCTTATTGGTTATAGCGCAAAATATATCGGAGATATAATTATTTAAATTATAGTTCTTTTTTAAAGGTCCTTAATTGTTATAGATTACACAGCTTTAAAATTTGTACAAATTATATAAATTGTTTAAGCTAGGTCTTAGTTGGAAAATAGGCTAATTACACAAAATTTAATATTTAGGCTGTACTGAAAGTTTTTAAAGAAGAAAATTGAATTACACAAATTTAAGTTATCTTTTAGAGTTTGAAACATATTTTACAAAATTAAAGTAGGCTTAAATTTACATAGTAGCAAACTTACAAATAAAGTTTATAACAAAACCAACGTTAAATGGATGACAGCAAAAGACATTTCAATTTGGTAAACATAAAATCCACATACCTGGTGTTAAGTAGAATCGGACTTAAAATAAAGACATTGCAATTAATAACGCACTATCGTTAAACTCCCGACAAAATCATTATAGAAAAAGAAAAAGCATTTTCAACGAAAGCAACGTTGCAGCTTCAGGTCGACAAACGTGAACAACAAGCATGGCCGGATAAACAGAAATGCAAGCCAGACTAAGGTAGATCACGTGATTTGAACAGCTGATCATTTCAGATAAACCTATTACTGCACAGAGTGGTAACTGACGTTAAAGCCGGTGTCTGTACTGAGTCGCCTCCTAGCTGTAAAAAGGGAACTACATGGAGAAGAGTGTCGGTAAAAGATGTGCGTTGTAAAAGCTCTAACGTTATACTTTAATAGTATAGATCAACGGTTCAATAATTATAAGAAAACGCTGAAACTAACTGATCTCGAGCAGAATTTAAAATATAAAGTTAAAGAGCTAAGAAAGGTAAAGTCTAAATACGCAGAACGGCTTGTGATCGAAAGCGAAGATTTTCAATGTTTTCTGCCTGCGAGATATTCTAAAATCGATTCTGATAACTTAAAGGGATTGAACGAAGCTCCTGAACTTTACTTCGAAGTCCAGTACGATGAGAATAAGAATTACATTCTAGTAGAACTAAACACCTCAAAGTAATGGGAAGAGTTAAAAAAACAAACAAATTTTCTATTAGTAAAATATAAATTAATTCTATTTTTTTTCTGGTTTTTATATTTTTTGTTGTTGTTGGTTTTTATATAGATTTTAGTGTTCGCTACTGCATCTTCTAAATTTTAAACCTCTCTGATCGTGTTGTTAATGATATCGTAGTTTAGTTTAGCATGGGAGACTATAACCACATTTGCTTTCAGTTCAATGGTAGTAGCAGCTGCAAAGTCTACTTGAAGTATTATATTGTTTCTAGATCCTGAAATGTTTTCGGGTTGTTTTGAAGTATCGATTACGTAAACGCAATATTTAATCATGAAATTAACCGGATCGTGTAAAATATCTTGATCTTCGGCGTACACGCGTTTGAAATCTTTATACATCTCATAAACAACCGCATAATTTCCGTTTAATGTATTTAAATTCATCATCTCATCAGGATAGGTTTCATCGATAATTTTTATCCTAATGTTCTTTACGTTAGCGTTAGTGAAGACCGAACAATCTTCAATCTGAGCATCCGATTTCTTCTGAAAGCCTATCAGAATAAACGTAGGATTATTAACGTTCCTGTAAATGTTAGTTATATCGTATTGTATTGTAGTTAATTCTTTACCTAAATGTTTTTGAATACATTACCCATTTCCTGAATTCAAATCTAACCGTTTTTAAATCTGTTAGTTGTTTAATCAGCATGATCTTCGATGTGGTTTTAAATTCTATTAAAGGAACTCTAATAATGAACTCGGTTATTACAACTTGTCCTTCCTCAGGTAACGTTGCACCCGTAGTAGAAGGAATCCAACGGTGAAAGGAATCACTATCGTCAGAACGTATAAACGTTATCGTGAACCAGGGCTATAGAATACAAGGGCTGGACCAGTCCGCCAAGGAAAGCGTTCCTGCCACTGCCACTGTGATGACGTCACGGTGGTAACACCTGCTCCATTCCCAACGCTTCTTCTAAGTATTTCTGCTACAATCATTTCAATTTCTTAGCAAAGCTGTAACATTTTTATGATGCGCTCTTCTTTAGTTTTAGTATTGACACTTCACAAAGCAATAAGTAGACTTTAAACAATTAGTGTAAAGATGTAAGAAGAAGACAGGGTTACAATAAAACTAACTAATTCATAGGTAATAAACCGTTGTAGTTTACTAATGTTAGCATACTTTTAATTTGATCCTCTGAATCATTTCTGAAAACTAAATGCGAAATTGAACAAAACGTGCCACTTTATTGAAAATAATTGTATTTATTACAATAAACCACAAAACTTGAATGTCATACTTCAGTATAATAAAACATGTGTAATACTTATAAAATAAAACACATAAAAGTTATAAATACTTACACATAATTAGTAGCTTATATGCACATGACATAATAATTACTGCTGAAATAAGATATTTAAAAAAAACTGCTTTATAGAAATTTTCCTTCCCTAGGCTTTAGGGAATAGTTAATTTAATAGTTGAATTTAAACAATTGAACTATTTAAATTTAAATTGATACCGAGAAATTTTATTTAGTCTAGAAGTTTAACTGAAAATTATTTTTGTCATCATTATATATATTATATATTTATTTATATCTAATTATTCTGACAATTTTAAGTGCATTTTCCTAGTAAAGATTTTTTTAAACATTTTAACTTAAAGCTGCAGAAGAAATTACTTGAGGATCTTGGTAACTTTTTAACATAAAGTAATCTGGCTTGCAACTCTTACATTAAATAAATAATATTTTTTAATGTTTATTTTAATTTGAAGCTGATTACTTAAAATTATATGTTTTTAAATTTTGAGTTATCAATAATTACCGGTACTCTAAGTTTAAATCTTATTATTAGTTTTATATTATACATTTATTTATTTATATCTCATCATTCTGAAAATGTTTGTTTTAATGTATTTGTTAGTAAAGGTGTTTTTTGGAATATTCAAGTAACGCTGCAGACAATATTAGCCTACTTGATAATCTTGGTAACATTTCATAAAGTAATCTCGTCTGCAACGTAACATTAAATAAATAAATACCTTGCTAAACATATAATTTAGGTATTGTATAACTTTTTAAAGAAATTCATGGAATGCCTCTTCGAGAAAATTAGCCTTGAATGCGCACCAAATTGCGAAAATCTTGCGGAATTAAATACTTCCTTTAAACACTTGTACTGAAAAAAATAATTGCTCAATATTAACCAAATTCGCTAAACAACTTAGGTGAATGTGTTAGTTTTGTATAATTTTTTAAAGAAATTCATGGAATGCCTCTTCGAGAAAATTAGCCTTAAATATGCTTCAAAAGGCGAAAATCTCGCGGAATTATATACCTTCTTTAAACACTTGTACTGAACAAAATAATTACTCAATATTAACCAAATTTGGTAAAAGTATAATTTAGGTGGTTGTGTGTATTGCATAATTTTTTAAAGAATTATCATCTGCAACGTTATATCAAATAACACTTGAGAGCTAAGGCGAACCGTGCTTACACGGCGTGTCATGGTACCAGAGTGACGTCACATAGAAGGGGGGGGGCAAGAGGAAGGAACAATCGGCGAGCGTCAACATCAAAGAAGTGGACCAGCCCTTGTATTCTATAGCCCTGATCGTGAACCCTCCTTTGTAAATAGGAGTGTTGATATCTTCGAAGAACCCTAACCCCAAGTGTGCGAGATCACCTAGTACTTAGAATTTGTTAATGTCTCCTACATATCGGGAAATGTAGCCACAATTAGTTAACGCGTTTCTATCAGAACTTTTATATGATACTATGGCTTTAATAGAACTCGTTATACCGGGATCTTCGACTTCATCTATTAAATGGTTATGCTTTTTAACTTCGATCTTTGAGAATAAGTACGGGACGAAATTGTCGATTAATTTAACACTGGTCTTCTCAGGATATGCTGTTCCATCAGATTTTAAATATTTAACTTTTATGTAGAACTGATATTTTTTCAGTGAAAACGAATCTCCATAGTCGATCATAAACTCTGTTTTCTTATTCGGTGAATTGAAGTTTAATGTGCTCGTAGGATAATAAGATTTATATTCACATCTGGTGATATCGTTAACGTGCTTAGCAAATCCTTGTTCCATTTCACTCCCATTATTATATACATAGAAAAAAAGGGACATACATTTCACGGATGTTTCTGGTTAAAACTTTTACTCTATAATCGTTTTATATAAATACTTATTTTCATTCAATTTGTCTATAATTATTTGGTATGGAATTCCTCGAGATAGAAAGTATAAGACAGTGATACATAAATGTCCACATATTGGAGGATCTTCGTACTGTTGTATTCTTTCGCTGTTGTAAAACAAATTGTTCTTACCTAGATATTTCACAAGTTCTTTAGGAGGATTGGCATCACCGTAAGAATCGAAATAGTACTTTTTAGTTTTATTTTTATAGTATGCTGTCCAATTTGAACCTTCAGATTTATAATCTTCTAAATTGATAACACCGCTTTCAATTATTTTAGGAATATTGGGCAACTCATCCCGCATAAACACTCCTCTTAAATTAAGAATTTTTAGTTTATTTTCTGCGTAATACAAGATGTCAACGTTTGTTAGAGGCTCGATTACTTTATTTTTTCTTTATCGATTTTATTTATTTTAGCATTTTTATTTATTTTACTCTTTTTCTTAACCATTAAACCCTTCCCTGAACGGCTTTCCAAAGCTTTATTGTGCCGGATCTGTTCTTGTAATTTTTTCTTACGATCTTTGCAATACTCGCACCTCCTCCCATCATAGCTGCCAATGCACCTATACCTGCAAACACCAAAGGAAGGAACCCACCTTTTTTGTTATTGTTAAGTTGCTTGTATGGTAATTTTAAAGTACAACCAGCTCCTTTTCGTAAACTATTCTGTACATTGGTAAATTGTCGGTCTGTTACAACAATTTTATCTTTACCTCCTTTAACTCCTGCAGCTGATAGTCGAATACTAGCACCTAATTTTCGTTTAAACGCAGAACGTAATTTACATCTCTGACCCTCAGTTAAATTAACACAGATAGTTTGAGTCATTTTTCGTTTTATCCCACCTTATTATATACATTTAATATGCTGATTCGAAGTCGACTTTTCTATCTTCAAACAGTATCGCTATTGAAATTTCAGTTTTGGTTTGATACCCATACCGAATGTTCTTTTTACTTTCATCGCTGTAGCTGTTATACCCCTCCACACTCTTTCATTTAAATCAGCGTCTGAAGATTTGAACCGTTCCCAAGCTTTATCCTGTAATACTTTATTACCGATATGCCGATCTTTTGTTTTAGGATGATCTCTATACAAAATATCATGCTGTTTTGCAGCTTCATCTAATTGATTTATTCCTTTATCATTACTAGCTAGTCGTTCTTCTAGATGTGTTCCAGGTCCTAAGTAATGGTACCCAGGTGCGTGCATTTCAAAAGGGATCTTCTTAAATATTGTATTAAATAATCCTGAACCAATATGATCACCTTTTATCATTTTCGGAGGTAGTGTTGATACGAATCGTATAAGGTAGGCCTACTCGGTTCCTTTGGGAGTATCTATTATGTTTTCCAATTCCTTATGGAAGAACTCTACTAACCCTATTTTCTCGTTACGGAAATTATTGTTCCCTGCTTGTTCTTGCGCGTGAATAAAGATTAGTCTGCTCAAAATTTCATTTAAATTTGTGATGTACTTGAATTCAACATCCTTTTCGTTATACTCCAACATACCGCTTCCTTTCTTATTCCAATTATAAATCCATATTCGTTTTACCAAATCCTTCCATTTATTTCCTCTGCTGGATTTAGGTTTCTTAGTGGAACGGTTGTTTCCTTGAAACATCGAATCGGTCGACCACAATATATTTACATATTCAAATAATCTTCAGAATCGTATGCTGAGAGAGGAGGTGCATCAGCGTAAACCAATAATCTCCATAAACCTTGAGTACCTTTATACTTCTTTCTATCTACGATTATATCATTCTAATCAAATTCTATTTCTTTATTTCCTATCATGTGAGTTTTTAAAAGAGGGTCTAATCGAATACCGAATTGAGGATCTTTAGCTCTAGGTAAATATGACTGAGCAAACGGTCCTAACGTAATAGTCGACCTATTATTTGCAGTTTCAGAACTACCAACTGTCTGACTTTCATGGAGCGAATTTGCTCTATGATGGGTAGGAGGTACTAGCCTTTGTTCACTCCCATCAAATACTTCATTAATTTCATAATCTTCATCGGTGGATTCGTTTAATTTTTGATGCTTTGATTTTAAAGGTACCACATCTGTGGAAGTAATTTCAGTCCGTAAATTTTCTATCGCAGAAGTAATCGGTTTGAATAGTTCACGCTTCATTTCCTCAGATTCATTATGAACGGACTGCGCTCTTTTACACTTCGCTAGGAGTTCTTTTTCTATTTTATCGAGTGTTTAGCTTTCGCTACAGTAATATTCTTCGTACCAGTCACTTTCATTTTATTCATCATCCTTATATAATAAATAAATTTAAAAAAAAATAAGAAGTTTAGCTAATACAAGCGATAAAGGAACGATCAATAAACGACCCATAAACGGTCTATCGTTCTCCGAACGACCCCCTGAACGATCGATAAACGACCCATAAACGGCCTATCGTTCTCCGAACGACCCCCTGAACGATCAATAAACGATCCATAAACGGTCTA
>JAGFPH010006547.1:36223-61635 GCA_018207615.1 Philaenus spumarius | reverse complement strand
CTGAACGATCAATAAACGACCCATAAACGGTCTATCGTTCTCCGAACGATCCCCTGAACGATCAATAAACGACCCATAAACGGTCTGTCGTTCTCCGAATGACCCCCTGAACGACCTATCGTTCTCCGAATCGATCACTTGATTAAATATTTAAGACTTCAAACTGATTTTTATATTTACCGTTATGTACTTTCTTAGTCAGATCAATTGTTATGAAACCGTTCTGCCTACTCCAACATTTAGAACACAAGTCAACAAACTTCACATCTCCCATCACGAAATCGTTAAAAATATTTTTTGTATAGTGCTGATTCTGTTTAAAAATGCATACAAAATTAGCATTGTTTCTTATAACCTGCATATTTAATAGATTGTAACACTGTGATAAATATATGCAGGAGATTTTCTTATGGCGACCTCGAGTAAAGTAATTTTTGATTTCACTCTGTTTCTCTAACAAACAATCATCGAAAACTACTAACGAATTTCATTACAATCATCTACAGAAATCAAGTCTTCACAATTATTGAAGAAATGAGCGATCCCCGTTTTTAATATTTTCTCAACATTACGATAGTGTTTCTGTAGGTTTTGATACATAGGCTGTTCTATCGATTTACTGAAAACATAAAGGTATTTAAAATCCAACCAATCCTTGTAAATGAAATTCAACATCAAAGTTGTTTTACTACAACCACTAGAACCGATAATAAAGCTCGTATGATATTTGGAATCTTCAATTGATTTTCCTTTGTATGCTCGTTATGCTATACCATTATTTTATATTTTTCATCGATAATTTGTTTTTTCAGCGGTTTCATTTTCCTCTTATATAATAAATCAAATCTCATCTCGGGTAGAATTGAAGGAGGTTCCGATACCGTATGATAATATATCACCGATAAATAGCCTACATATTATCTCTATTTTAATTTGCATGCATTTAAAATTCCGTTCTAGATAACTCCTGCTTGTAAAATGATCCTGTTATGTCTTCCCCATTTAAATCTGTAATCTTGTAAGTCAAAGGATTGGAATAAATTAATATATCTATAACAAATATTTCACGAGTCCAGTTGTTTGCATACTTGTTATCAAAGGTCTTTTTAACTTTAAAAATTCTAACACGGTCACCAATTTGAAAATCCGTACTTATATTTTAGTTGATGACCTCAAGAATATTCAAGAATATACTTCTGGTCAATCTTTTTCACATCTACAAGTCTCATAGCGATTGTTCTGTGTTTACTGTTATTATATTCATCGATCATTAACTTTAAGCTATCGATCCATCAGTACGTCCCTTTCATTTCAAAAATTAAACGCATTTTACCGTTTAGCGTTCTGTTGAATCTTTCTACTATAGCAGACTTCTCTGCGTTTTCAGTGTGATACATTTTAATATTATAAAAGTTTAAAATCTTTTGAAAATCTTTATTCTTGAATTCTAATCTTTTATCCGTATGCAACAAATTAGGCGCGCTATGAGACCCCTTTACAGCTCGTTTAATAATTTTTTCGAAAGCATTTGCCACCTCTACTCCACTTTTTTTTTAAAGGTTCGCTCCACACAAACTTTGAAAATGTATCGATAACGTTCAGTATATAATTGTACCCATCATTAACATTGACATACTCCCGCATCAATATCAGATCTGCAGCCCATAAATCATCGATTCCCAAAGTAACAATTTGTCTTTTATCGAATCTCTTACGGACAGGTTTATGAAGTTCTAAAGCACAGGTTTTCCACAGTTCGAGATATCATTAGATGATGATGATGATTTAACATCATATGTACTTGCATACTTTTCATTATGATTAGGTTGTCGCTCTAACAAGAACGGTTGTTTAATCTCGTCAGATTTCACAAATTTTATTCGTCTTAAAAACCTTACACTTTGCAGCTATTCTCCAGAGACCGTTCCTAGTTTGAACATAGTCAGCTTTTATATTCTGAGTCTTCTTTTTACTTTCTCACTATACTATAGTATATTACTTTCTCACTATACTATAGTATAGAGAAAGTATAGTGATCGCAAAAAAATCGATGTTGAGATTTTTGTGGAAATATCCGTTTTGGGACCCCCTGAGTCCAAAAAAGTGGTTTTTACAAAATGTCTGTCTGTATGTCTGTATGTATGTCTGTATGTATGTCTGTATGTATGTCTGTATGTATGTCTGTTTGTATGTATGTATGTATGTCTGTATGTATGTCTGTATGTATGTCTGTATGTATACAAAGCTAGAGAGAAAACTATTCGATCGATTTCAACCAAATTTGCACCAGACATGTCCAGTACGATTGTATAGATGCACGAAAAACGGTTTTGAACAATTTTGAAAAACAACCCCCTTTTTGGCCAAAAAACCCAAAAAAATCAGTTATTTTTTTTTATAAAAAACGGCTATAACGATTTTGATAAAATTTGGCTTATTTGTAGCTTTTAATGTGCCCTACCATATAAAAAAACCCGCATCTTTCTAAAAATTCTCGTTTAGCTAATAATAATAATAATAACTGATTTTTGGGGTTTTTTTGGCCATAAAGGGGATTGTTTTTCAAAATTTTTCAAAACCATTTTACGTGCATCTATAAAGAATTGACGTGTTTGGTGCAAATTTGTTCGAAATCGATAGAATAGTTTTCTCTCTAGCTAATAATAATAATATTTATTAGTTAATCACCTACTTTAATAAAAGTATACAAAGCTAGAGACAAAACTATTCGATCGATTTCAACCAAATTTGCACCAGACATGTCCAGTAGGCCTGTATAGATGCACGAAAAAAGGTTTTGAAAATTTTCGAAAAACAACCCCCTTTTTGGCCAAAAAATCAGTTATTATTTTTTTATAAAAAAACGGCTCTAACGATTTTGATAAAATTTGGCTTATTTGTAGCCTTTAATGTGTCCTACCATATAAAAAAACCCGCATCTTTCTAAAATTCTCGTTTAGCTAATACTAATAATAATAACTGATGTTTGGGGGTTTTTTGGCCATAAAGCGGGTTGTTTTAAAAAAAAATTCAAAAACATTTTACGTGCATCTATAAAGACCTCATTGACGTGTTTGGTGCAAATTTTTTCGAAATTGATCGAATAGTTTTTTCTCTAGATAATAATAACAATAATATTTATTAGTTAATCTCTAACTTTAATAAAAAACTCTCCTACCCCACCCTACAAGTCACAGTGAATCTGTTTAGTAATCTAAATGTATTTGTGAGAAAGTATGTGCCAGTTCCTGGTACCGTTTATTACATTTATGGCAGTATATAGCTTGTTTAATGTTCTCCATCGAATAACCCGATGTTACAAGTAAATTCCCATCTTTTCCATTTCGAATCTCTAATCTAAAGAAATCTATTTTCCGAATAAAGCTCTTTATAGGTACGTGTATAGTTCTAACTGGACTCGTAACATATTTAACTGTCCCCGTCCCAACATGGTATGGATAGAGGATAATATCCTCCTCTCGATGTACATGCTCATTTGTTCCATGATTAACTAATGAAGGTTCTACTAAATTACAATGAACTTCTACATTCATTAAATATTTTGCAGGTTTATTCAATTCAAATTCGAGATCCAATAGTGCAATACAATATTTCTTTGCTGGGTCCAAATGCATAGGATGTTCTAACCGCAAATTCAGCACCGAAGTGTTATTACCTCTAAGCTTTATAAGTTTCATTTTAACTATCTTATTAATATATTCATAATAGCTAATTACATCTTTGAAATCCTCCAATGACCCCAGGGCAGTGTGTCTATTTTATTGTCTAGAATGAACCGCTTGTCATCATCCGCGCTAATCGCAAGTTTTGTCTGTCTGATGGAATATATCGAATGTTTATCGCTCCTGATCAGATCTTGAGTTCGATGCTCTATCTTACCGTCGAACAAACACGATTTCAAGTTGTCCAGGTAGATTGTTTTCTTCACAACGCTTCGTTTTACTCCTTTACATTTAACGAAATCCTTGTTCATGTATGAGTACGCATACAACTTGGATCGTAATCAGCAGAACTCCTGAGCAGGCAATCCATTAAGCTCGTCTTTGAACTTACCGATAACGTTCTTGTTTGAATCTGTGTAACAATAGTGATCTTTCTGGAATTTATGAGTATCAAACTCCTCAATATGTGCTTTCATTATCGCAGCCGGTTCTTTAGTTGTCAGTACGAAGAACGAGTCTGTGTCAATGTATGCTAGTGCGATTGTTGGATCGTAACGTTTCAACTTGTTGTAAAAGTCGAACATGAAATTCTTCGATACCTCCAAGACAGTGAACCCTACGTAGATAGGTTTATCAAGCTTGATTTTTTGTTTATCCATATGACAGGCCAGGAAATCTTTATCAAACATTGTGAATCTACTGAACGTTGGTCGTTTTGCGAATTTTTTCGCTCGCTCCTCGTTGCACAGTTTTATATCTTTTCTCAGCCGAACATTCTCCATTGATTTTCCGAATACGGAGTTGTTCATCAACTTGTAGAAATCCTTCTCAAATTCATTCGCACTCTCAGCCCGCTTTTGAGTATTCATATCGATATACTGTTTCATAAACGGTTTTCGTTCAAACTCTACGCATCTTTTAATCCCTTGTAAAACCAACCCTTGCTCGAGATATTGTTGTAAATTTCTTATATGAACTACGTAATTTCTTTTATCTAGTACAGTTGTACAAAGTTTTTCGTTGTAGTGCTCGGGTGCTAGCGGAAGATCTTTATGTTTATCGTGCAAATGTTCTGGACAGTCCAAATCAACTTCAAAGATGGAACCTAATTTATCCTCGGCATTATACTTTTGAATCCAACAGATCCATTCGTTTATTGATTTTCATGTAGGGTCCACCCACTTGAATCCTTTGTAAGGGAGAGATTCCGAGAGAGCACATCCGAAAAAATTGTTTGCGTCAATGTACCACAGATAATTTTCTTTTTCTGCAGGATTATAATCTTTAACAAGCGGATTGTTTGCTTTTATGTATCGCTTTGTACATTGAGATATTCCACCACAGATACCTTTTTCCAACATTAGATATATATCATAGTCGCTGATTAATTCCAGCGATATTCCCGTTTGTTTTAACATTGCGTCCCAGGCTAGTCCGGGTGTTGTGAGGTAATGTGCGGGATCGAGCTTATATGTTTTCAAGCAAACGTTTCTGAATTTTTCGAGCACATCAGCGAGTAGAACAACATCCAGTGCATTGTACAAGTCCGAGTACCTACCTGGAGTTTTCACTTTGAGTTTATCCCAGACTTCGATGTAATGCTGATAATCACTGTCGCTCAAGTGCTCACCATTCAGTTCGTTGTAGAATGCTTCGTGAGGTAGGATTTGATCTTCATCTAACTTGCTTAGATTGCTGATGTAGTCGTACGGGAACACTCCTTTCCTCCTGAGTAAATCAAACAATTCATTTTCTTCTCCTTTAATATATTCGTTATTTTTTATGAACCGGTGGAGATGGTTGAAGTCATCTTTTTGAAGATTATTTACAAGTTTTTCCAGGGCTGAATTCATATGTCGGAACGTGTCAACGAAACTGAAGGATAGCCATTTACGACTCTGATCATCCCTACCCTGTAGTTTATCGTTATCTATTTGAATAACATTCTTTTTAATGTTGATGTAAGTCTCTTCGGTACAAGCAATTACAGTTGTTTCCAGATCATCACTACCGTACTGGAATAGATCTTTTACAAACAAGTGAGCATCACGTGATAGATTGTGACAGAACACGGGGATTTTCACAGGTAACCGTCTATTTAAATTACATCTTGCATGTGCCGGTCCCAGGTACTTTGATGTTAGGTGGCAATAATCCATCACTTTATCATTTGATTTTTCAATAGACTTCTCACAAATATGGCATTGGATTGTCGAATAGTAATGTTTAGAGTCCTCCTCTGACATCACTAATGGTTGGATAGTAGTATATTTTTCTTTGATTAAATCCATTATTGGGAAGAGTTCTTGATTGAGCATCTTAGGAACGGTAGTGAGCTCGTCTTTATGTTTAGCTCTGTAAGTAACAGGGTGGAACCTTTCGATGTTTACGCGTGAAACCAGATGTACGGTGTATGAATTTTTCATTTTCTAGTATTAGCATCATTATCAGTTCCTTTTTTACAGATTCCAACAAGCATTCAAAATCGATGTATATCGCGTAAGGATGCTCGAACTTGTAATTATGATTTTTAAATTCCGCTGTGTACCTGGTTTAGGCATTATTGGTTTTATAGGATCAAGAACCTTACAATCAATCATATGTTCAATCAGTTTATTTTCTTGTGAAAAGTGGGACAGACAACGTCTGCAGATGAACGTAGCATGATCATGTTTACTAATCTGCGAACTAACTAATCTGCTCAAATTTGTGATTTATACGTAATGTGATTTATCTTCTTTCTGGATGTATAGGAGATCGATTTCTTTTTCAGCATCGTACCGCTCAGATATCCTTAGCGGGTTAATTTTATACCCTGCATCGAAATAGTATACATTAATCACCATTGAGGGGTAGCCTTCATATCCTTTGGTAGATTTTTTCTCAAACTCAGTTATATCTTTTATTTTCGTAGGGTATTCGAATCCTTTGAAGAGTTCATAGTTAATCCGATTTTCATATTTGCTGATGCGTTGTGGGTCTTTGTTTGGCATTTCCAGAGCGCAGAGAACCGAGTACACGAATTAGTTGTTATCTTCTTTGTTCTCGATGTTTATGCACGCTTTCCTATCCCTGATTTTCGTTGGTAATTCAATATATGAGCTGCCGGCTAACGGGGGTTAAATTTGTTTAGTTTCAGAATTAACCAAGTACATCTTCTAAGAACCCAGCCTGACCCTCTCGATGGTTGATGTCGTGATTCTCTTGCTATCAGGTCTTTGAATTTTTCTTTCACGAACTCTGTTACATCATTTTTTCTATGCATTTCAGCCGCTTTGGTGTTATAAGCCATAGTGCAGAACTGTTCCTCTTCATCAGGCCGATGTCTCGTATACTCACATTCCAAAACCATCTGTACTTTTGCTGATATTTTTTCATTGCTGAATGCCTGAATAAAATCTTTAACCATTAGTTGTAGTGAGTACAGGAACTGATCTATGTCATTAATATCATCGACGTTATTCATTGTAATTACTTTAAAATCTCCTTTTTTGGAAACTTTTGTTTGAACCATATTTTTTGTAAATGGCGGCGGTAATAATATACTTGTTATTCTTTCAGAGTCCGGGTGCACTCTTCTCATGGGAGTTTCGAATAAATTTCTATCTTCTTCTTCTTTTACCCCAGCTGTCATTCCACGTTTTCTTGCTTCTCCAATTTTTTTATTATTCTGTTCAATTTTCGCCATTATCTGTGCGATGTCTTCTTCCAACTTCTTCTTCTCTTCTTCTAACTTCTTCTCTTCGTCTATCTTTTCATCGGCTATCGTTTGTTGTTTTCTTTCTTCTTCTTCTTTAAACCCGGGGCTAAGCGGTGAATATTCAGGACTGTCTGGGAAATTCAGAGGTTCTAAATAGATCGGTGATAACGGTATAGGATCCTTTTCTTCTTCCATTTTTTTATTATTATCTTCAATTTCCACTAGTATCTGCGCAATTTCTTCGTCCAACTTCTTCTCCTCGGCTATCTTCTCCTCAGACATCATTTGTTGTTTTCTTTCTTCTTCCATTGTTTTGTTATACTCTTCAATTTCTTTGATTAACTGCTCGATTTCTTCGTCCAACTTCTTCTTCTCCTTGGCTATCTTAGTCTCCTCGGCTATAATTTGTTGTTTTCTTTCTTCCAGTAACCGATCTTCTTCCTCTCTCAGTTTCATCAGAGTTTCATCTCCTTTAACTATAGATCTCCGTATGCCTTCTAACCTTATTTTTCGTTCTTCAATCTCTGCACTCAACCGTTCTTCTTCTTCTTTAATTCCTTTAACTATAGTTTCATACCGTTCTTCCATTTCATCTTTTGCTTTTTGGATCCTCGATTTTATGCGAGCTTTTTTCATCTCCTCATTTTCCTCTACATTTGTCCTCGATAAACGTTGTTCCTTTTTTTCATTGATTTTTGTACCCACGATTGATAGTTTGATTGCATTTCCTGAAAGTTTGAGATATTGAAACGCTCGGTGTTTTCGGTCTCATGTTCGGGTGTTACTGCTGGGAAGATTGGTCCATATTCCATTTCTTTGTAATAGAAGTCTTGGCTTGGAGAGGGCATTGGAGTCCTATTTCCACTACGAGAATCTTGCTTAGGGCTATATTGTAAACTCGGAGAATTACGAACACCGGTAAATATTTTTGATGGTCGGGTAGGTTTTCTTGTTATAAATTCAACTATATCATCATCATCATCATCAGTAACTTTGGTGGGCTTGCGGACCGTCTGTCTTTCTACTTTTGGATTCTTAGCTTTCAGATGGTCTAGATGTTCAACTGTATACTTTGATGGAGTTTGAGGACTGAGGCTGGCTGGAACTACGACCCGTTTATTTAAAACCTGTATTTTTTCTAAATTCGAGTGATCTTCAGGAAGTCTTACGTTAGTATATTCTACCACTTGGCCGGGATGATTTCGCTTTACATGTCGTGCCCAGTTTCGTCGTGTTACTCTTTTGTTACATATTTTACACAATCGAGTCTTCTTGTTTTCCTGTTGGCTCTTAGATTGTTCCTTTTTTTCTTTTGATGCATTTAAATTTTTACATTCATTTGAATTTTTACATTTGTTTAGATGTATTTTAGTTTGTATATGTTTTGACCAATATGAGGTTTTGTATTCACTATCGCAAACATCACAGTATTTAAGATTTTTCTTAGACTTTGGTTTAGCAGAAGTAGATGTATCGCAATTGATTTTATTATTTTCATTTTTACATTTATTTTGATGTTTTTTGGTTTGTATATGTTTTGGAAAATATTAGGTTTTGTATTCACTATCGCAAACATCACAGTATTTAAGATTTTCTTAGACTCTGGTTTAGTGGAAGTAGATGTATTTAAAACGATTTTATTATTTTTATTGATTTTATTATTTGTATTATTTTCATTTTTATTATGACTTTTAATATGCTTACCCCATTCAGACTCTAAAACATTCACACCACATTCTTCACATTCAATATCATACTTACCCCATTCAACATCGTCCTGATAAGAACGGTTTGTTTGGTTAATCACACTTGACGCTGACATGTTTACAGAGATGCCGTCTCCCTTACTACTATGGACCTCTTCCGGACGAATTAGTTCGTGAGACTTAGAATAATTGAGGCGGTAGCTGGAATAAGGGCTTATAGGCCCATGGGCCCTTCTTCCGGCTACCACCTCAATTGTATGACCTTGAACTTACGCGGACAACGCGAATATTTTTCACGGGAGATCGCAGATCAAATTCCCCGGCACTTGTTAGCACAAAGTCCGCCAACCCGGAACCAAATCTCTCTCCCGTGCGCCAGAACCGGCATTTCCCTAACTACTTATATATATATATATATATATATTCCAACGAATCTCCCGTTCGAGAATTTTTCTAGTCCCACGTTACAGGAGCCAATTCTCCAACGGAAAACCGTTTTCTTGGTTAAGTTGAATAATGTTTTCGGACCCCACTTTTTTGGGACGCCGATTTCTTCAACTGTCTTTCGTTTGAGAATAAGTTATTTCCACCTACTAGAAGTCTTATAGGCAATCTCGCTTTGTTTGGCCTAGGTGAAATAACTATGTGTCGAATATTCAGTTTTCTGAATATCCCGACTAAAAAAAACTTCTACGTTATACTTCCAGTACTTTATATTTGAATCTAGCTCAGTTAGAACACAAGTGAATGATTTTACTTTTCGTAAACCTCTGAGTAGTGAGTACACTGAAACTAACCTTGTAAATTGTTTATTTGTGCTTGCAAATATTTTATAAAATTTCGCTGTATCAATTCTTAATCTATAACTCATAAACTATAATTGGGATATTTGAATACTAGGTGTTTTTTTGTAAATAATAACTTTTTTATAAAGCAAATAAAATTTTAATAATTACTTTTTTTTAATTTCAAACATAAAACAATACTTTTTGGGTTTTACTTTCTCCAACAAATACAAAATATTAACTTTCCTTTGAATTTAATAATAATTTCTTAAACTACAAGGCAGAACCAATTATTTACCTAACTATAATTTATTCTAATATTTTATACTCAATTTGATTTAATTAATATTTTAATAAACTATTTAAGTTGAATTTACGATTTAATGAATTTAATATTTTAATTAATAATACAAATATTTTATCTAATCTAACATCCTAAGTAACCCAGTATTTTAAAATAAATTTATTTGAATTTACTTCAGGCAAATTTAATCAGGGACTAACGTATTTACATTTCTACCGACCTTTTCACATCTGTCCAGGCGTCGCGACGTTTGATCTGAAGTCCGCGAGCGTTGTTTAGCGATGGCAGGCTACAGATGCTCTGCGTGCTGGTTACGTTGTCTTCGTTGATGAAGATAGATTCCTGTAGGGTTGTCTGGAAGAATGTTGGATGAATTTTTAAAGATGGTTGTGGTGATTTCGTGTCTGAAGTCCCGGTTCGGCTATTCCCTCGACGTTAAAGTTGCATGTCCAAGTGGTCGCCTGCTGATGTCCTGGAGTCCTATCTGGAAGCTATACGAATCACTCCATGTATCAGCTGCTATGCAGGTTATGTTACTTCTCCAGAATAATCCAAGTTAGGCCAACTTTGTAATGACTAAGTTGCCACTGACGTTCTTGTAGATTATAGTTTTGTCTATTGCTGCATTCCAGATTAATATCGCAATGACGTATCTACACACTTGTTATACAAATTATTTGGTTAACGAAGAAAATACTTTTTATACAAAACAAGTAACAGCTCTTGATGCGTACACTAACATCATGAAAGTCAAAAAGCTCGATGTGTTCACTTACATCGCAGAAATATCAAGGCTCTATGTGTTCACTTACATCGCAGAAATATGAAGGCTCCCGAGTTTCCCCGAGCAATCGTTTATATAGACTTTTTCGGCACTACTTCCATGCCAACTTAAGCTTTCTATCACTGTATTTCTATAAGTTTTTAAAATTCGTTTTTTCAAGAATTTTAAACTCCTAGTCTATGTTATTTTTTATTTGGAATTTTATATTGATTTTTCCTTTATTTTTAGACTTGATTTAGTCATTGTTTTACGTAATTTTCCTTTTGTTTTTTGAGTACGCCCACTTTCGCATGTTGGTATGTCTGCTTCCCCTCCAGTCGACTCATCTCCAGCCAGGTCCCTCTGCCGTTCCTCTACCTTATCTCGCTCCATGCAGTTTTGGCTATTGAAAATCCTTTTCTTTTGTAACTCCTCCAGGGTTTTCCCAATTTTCTTGAGAGTGACATTTTTTAATTCAGCTCGTTGTCTTCTTTACACCCGAACTCGAGTGACGTTCGTACGATTCTTGGTTCGCGTAAACGACCCGCGCGCGTTTTTCCGCGGCGATTTTTAACGGAAAAGTCTTGGTTTTTTGTTTTTCCCGGTTTTTTGTTTTCACTTCTTTATGTCCTTTTAGTTTGTGTTAACTAGCCGGATTTTCACTTTGTTTCTGCTTCTGGTTGTCTTGCTGTAGGTTTAGAGTTAAACGATTTTCTACAAACTTGGGTTTTACTTTACTCCCGAAACATATTTTTTTAAATACTGGATTATTTTTATACAACTACGTTATCAACATACTATTTACCATTTTGAGTCAATAAAAATTTACGTTTAACTTTTTATTTTGCTGTAAAGGTGCAAATTCTATCAACTTTTTCCTTTCATAAAATTTCAAATTTTTCTTTTTAATTATATATTTTGTTTATCATTACTAAAAATTGTTTTGGTTAGAATTTAAAAAACTTTCTTTTTTACCAACTTTTTTATCATTTGAACTTAGTGGATTTAGATTAACTTTTTTATTTAACAAAATTCCGCTAAAACTTATTTCACCTTTATTTTAGGCCTTCTTATGAAAAGCCTAAAAAACCTTTTCTTTTTCAATTTAGAGGAATTTTGAATTTCTCTCCATACTTAAATAGCTTGTACTTTACGTATCTTTGTGACTTTATATTATCTAATCTTGCAGTAAATACACCCGTAATGCATTTCCTGAAGATATTTGTTTTTTATTTAATTCCTGGATTTTGGCTTCCCGAAGGAATCTTTAAGTATTTTTTACAAGTCCTTATTCCTTTTCGAACAGACAGGGTCCAAGAGTTTAACTTAGACAGATAACGACCCTATGTGACCTACATGCGGCTTTAGCCCGCTGTAAGTCTGGACTATTCAAATTTATAAAATTAATTACAAATTCAAAATCCAGGACCTACAACGGGTTGTGTCCGTTGTAAACTACCACTCTTAAGATATCTGGTTTGATTGGCTCCGCCATAAATCCAAGATATTGAAAACCTCTAAATATAATAATACTCCCCTTTAAAATTTCCTCCTATCTTATTACATTCTTATATCTAGTTCTGCCTTCCTAACATAACAATTTACAGATTACATATTCATAATATTTATACATACAATTCATACTATACATTTCATTGTTCTTCTTATTCTCCATAATCTTAAATTACATTTATACAACATGACATGCTACACATTTCCTTTTGAAATGTTCACTGGGTGAGTTCACTTCCACTGAAACACATGTTTATACTGGACACAACTTATATAAATACAGGGACACATTTCAATTTGCCTGATAACAAACTAACAATACTTTACTGGATTACATTTTCATACTACTGTTATTTTCCCTGCATTCATATTTCCCGAATTTTTACAATCCGGGTTTTCTGTACGTTTTATTTTACATTACCCTTGTTTTTATATTTGCCTTTGTGGCTTCAATTACAATAATTGAGAGTTTTTTAATTAATTAATTGTTTATTTAAGTTTTTTCCATTTTCCTTTCGTTTGTTTTGATAAGTTTTCATTTGCTTTTTCCAAGTATTTTCCTTCATGTTTTTCCTTTAAAGTTTTCTTACTTCAAGTTATTCCTAGGTTATTAGTTAAACTTCTTTCTTCCAGAATCCTAACTACTTAGATTCTCCTAACAACTTTTACGCATAATTAATTTTCTGGTAATTAATATGCAACCCCTATACACCCCTGACTCGTGTATTAGGCCATTCCAGGCACCTGATTTGTTCGTAGGTTATATTCGAACGTTTTCTTCCTGGATCTGTATTACAATTTAATTTAAAACTAGCAAACACATTAGCATGTAAGATAGAAATACTTTCAATCAATTGAGATGCGTTGAGTTGTTTATTTAGACCTATTTCTTTCATTTCAGTCTGCCGTGTTCCCTCTCTCCACTTCCGCCGACCTTAAACTTGCCTTTAGCTCAGCTGTGTTGCAAACCGTCCCCTCCTAGCCTACTTATTTTCTGTCCTTTTCTATCTTCATTCATTGCTTGTGTTTACTAACTAATTCATAATATTTACATAATTTGACATCTTTTTCACATAACAATATTTACATTTGGTATTCCCCGGTATGGCTAATCAGTTTATGCATTAGGCCTACCTTTCCTTCAATAATAATAATCTTTACGTGTTTTAGTTTACTATTGGATTGTAACTTAATTTATTGTACACATGGCTTCAGATGTCTTACATCATATTTACGCTTTGTTCTTCCTGTAACTCGGTCTTCCACGATATAGGTTTTATTTCCTAGTTTTTCTTTTATGCGGAAAGGTCCTGTGTATAGTAAAAGTAGTTTCTTTGTTTCGCCTTTAAATTTACTCGCCATAATGTGAGTGTTTTGTGTTACTAACACTAAATCTCCAACATCGAAGTTTGTAAACCTGCGACCATAGTTCTGTTTAGCAGCTCGTTGGTTTCCGGCCCTTATGGTCCTGGCCTGGCATTTCTGGTGTTTCTCTCGCACAGTTTCTTCTCTTGGGTTCGGCTGTTCCCTAGGGAAGACCTCATCCCACACTTTCCTCGCCTCCTGGCCAAATTGTAATTCCTGAGGGGTGTATCCTGTGGTGTCGTGTGGTGTTGTGCTTAGAACGTCCTGTATATATCCCAGATATTGTTTCCAATTTGCCTGTCGGTTGTAGCAATACGTTCTAAGCATGCGCAGGATTTCTCAGTTCACCCTCTCCGCCAGATTTACTTGAGGATGTCTTATAGGGATGAGTACGTGTCGGACTCTTTCTTCCTGGATCCACTCCTTCCAATTTCCTGAAGTAAATGCCTTGCCATAATCTGTAAGAATGCTTTCTGGTTTTCCAGCCTCTGCAAAGTACTGCCTCATTTTATCTATACTATTTTCTGTCGTTGGATTCCTTACCGTGTACAGTTTAAAATATTTAGAGAAAATATCCACTACCACTAGGATTGTTGTACATTTCCTAAACCTTTTGGTAATGGTCCTAAGAAATCAATCGCCACTATTCGGCCTATGTTATCTGTTACCATTGGCCTACTTTGACCTATTAAATACTGGTTCGGGTATTTTGCTCTTTGACAAATATCGCACTTTTTTATTTCTTCCATTATTTGATGATTCATGTATTTGAAATGCCACCTATTTCTAATCATGTTATATATTATTTCTTCCTGCGTGACCATAAACTTCATGCACATGTTTTATGAATTCCTTTACCGTATTCTCTGGTACCACAATTTTCGGCATTCCATTTATACATTTACATAATACAATATTATTTATGATGTCCAAGCATTCAGGGCTTGCCATCTGTCTGTTTCTCCAATCCTGCAGCAATTGTGTGAAACCTGGATCTATTCGGATTTCTTGAATTCGCACTCTCCTTTGATCTTCCTGTCCTCGGCTGTTTTCATACATTCTACTTGCTATGTCACAAGGGATGTTATCTTTTCCCGCGCAGTGCACTACTCTGGGGTTGTACTCTTGTATTCTTAATATCCATCTTGTCATCCTACTGTTGCCAAACTTGCAAGACGTTAAAAACTTCAGCGCCATGTTATCCGTGATTATAGTTAAGAGTGCGCCTACAATTAGTGGTCTAAACTTTTTCAGCCCGTGCACAATCGCTAATAGCTCCAGCTCACATATGGTATAGTTTTTTTCATATGCTTTGAGAGTTCTGCTTGAAAAACCTATCACTTGGATATTTCCGTTTGCATCTAGCTGGTAAAGTTGACTTGCTATTGCTCCTGTGCTCGCATCCGTTTGCAGAAATGTTTCTTTCCCTTCCTCTAGATGTGCTACAACCACGGATTCCCTGAACAGCTTCTTAACTTCCTGGAACGCCTGTCGCATGTCAGATGACCACTCCCACTTCTTGTCCTTTTGCAACAGTTGGTACAATGGTTTGGTTGCTGCCGCATACTTTGCTGTAAACCTTGAGTAGTAATTCACAAACCCCAGAAATGATTGTAGTTGTTTTACACTACGCGGTTCTGGAAACTCCTGTATCGTAGAAAGCTTTTCCGCATCTGTGCGGATTCCCGATGGTGCAAATATAAACCAAAAAAACTTCACCTCCTCTTGACAAAATATCGGTTTTTTATGGTTTATAGTTAGTCCGCCATCTTGAAACTTCTGGAATATCATTTCCAAATGCTGCAGGTGGTCTTCAAAAGTCTCGGAGAGACAAAGCAAATCGTCTACATAATTCAGAGTAAATCCTTCTACCTCACCTCCTAGTGTCAAGTCCACCGCCCACACTAGTCCGGCTAAGGAGTTCTGCAAGCCGAATGGAAGTACCTTAAAGTTGTACACCTTGTTGTCAAATAGGAAACCAGTGTACTTCCTGGATTCCTGGGTCAACGGTACCTGCCAGAAACTCGACGTTAAATCTATTTTGGAAAATACTTAGTGCGTCTCCCCTTCCTCAAAATGTCTTCTATAGGTGGTGCACTCTCATAATCCGGAGTTATAATTTTATTTAACTTTCTAGCATCCATGCACAACCTAATGGATCCATCCGGCTTTACAACTGTAACCATTGGATTTATGTAAGGTGTCCGCGATTTCTCTATTATATTATTTTCTAACATCTGCTCTATTTCCTGCCTCACAAGCTTTCGATGATTCATGGGGATTGGATAGTTACGATTCACAAATGTGTCCGTTGTAGGAACCTTTAATTCATGAACATAATTTTTACAAAATCCCGGCAATTCAGAAAAAATTGATTTATATTTATTTATTAATTCCTGTAGTAGGCCTTCTTGTTGTTCCGTTAGTAGAGTACCGTGACTATACTCCTTTGTTAAAGTTATTTGATTATAGCGTTTAGTTGGAATGGCAAGTTGCCCTTTTGCTCGGGTCGCTATTTCCTCTCCTAGGTCTAAGTCCACACAGCTGACTTCCAATTAGGTCTACTTTCTCTTTGTACCGTACATGTTTTCTACTTAGCCTAGTTTTATTTACAACAGAAATATCAGTGTTTTTAAATCTGACTTTAGACATTTTTCCACGCATATTTGACAGTTGATTGTGGTCACGCGTGTCTGTTCCTCCTACATATATTAAATCTTCTTGCGATTGTTTATTATTATACATTTTATTGTTTTTATTGTTAATCGAGTGGTCGGAATATTTACAGTGTAGTGCAGTGCTTGACTTCGCCTGATTTGGGTTACAACGCTTATTTGCATATTTACAGTTTCGGCTACATTGGTTGCGCCGCGACGCGTAGTTGGTAACTGGATATTTTTCACCACTATACCTAACTTTAATTGGTACATTAATCTTTTATAATGCCCTATTACGCGGAATTTCGTCCTTGGCTTCTTTAGATAACATCTCAGGTACGATTAAATTTTTGGCTTTTTGCCCCTTCCTTCGTTGAACAGATAACCCCCTCGATATCATTTGATCCAACCCTTCGTATTTTTGTATCCTAACCTTATCAATATTCCTAGCTGTTGTCTCCGGCTTCCTGTCTTGACTCAAGCTACAATTCCCTTCCATTACATCGTTGATGCCCGTTTCGTATACTTCCGGTCCATTAACGATTTCAGCTTTGTTTACTAACTCATTTATGCAAATTTCATTTTTATTTAACTTATTGGTTTGGAGTTTAGTATTTATCGCCTCGATTTTGTCTGATTTAATTACCTCCGATTTAATTAAATTTATTGATTTATTGTTTTTATAGTGTCGGGAATTAATATTAAAACCTTTTCCTTTTAATCGTGTTATTGCAACTTTTTTGTCAATAAACGGGATTTTAATATTGTCCTGACCTATTTTAAACATTGCAAATTTTTCTTGCATGTTTATTTTGACTTGTAAATTATATAAAAGGTCACATCCCATAATTATCCTAGATTTTAGACTTTTACTACCAAAAATTGTAGATCTACGCATTTATCTAACAGTTTAATTTCAATTAGGACTTGCTTGTTAATTTTTGCACCTTCCCTTTCAATGCCCCTTTCAATTATTTCTAGGCACGCTATCGGTAATTCTAAGATTTTGACATCTTCCGCTTTTAATTGATCGAGGTAATCCTGTTGGATAGCGCTTACTTCAGCTCCTGTGTCAATCTCAAGGTTACCGGTACTTGTTCCAAGTTCGACTGGAATCGCGGGTATTTCTTCTAAGGGGTTTTCAGTTATAATTGGCTCATCCTTATTATCTAGCAAGTCTTCTCTAATATTGACATTTAAACTACCTAATTGTTTAGGTTGATATTCGAGCTCCTTTTCGACGACTTTTTCCCCTACTTCAGGTTCGATCCTACTACAAGGAGTAACTTTTTTATTTCCTAACTTTTTGGTATTTACATGCACTTTAACTTTTTTAACTTTAATCTTTTGCTTTATTGTTTTTTTCTACAGCCCTGTCATCCCGAAAAATTTCATTCTTTGCCAGAACCTCGTTTATTCGTTTTTTGGCGGCTGGTTAGGATTTGAGTTGAAAGGACGTGGTTTATTGGAACTTGGGTGATTAGAGCTATTTGGGTTTTGAGCATAGGATCTTTGGATAGGGGGTTTATTTCTAGGTGTGAAATTTTGCCTATTTTGCGTGTCCTGAGCGTCCTGGGGTCTGCCTCGCCGATTTTCCTCTATCATATCTACATTATTTAGAAAGTTTATCGCATCTTGAATCGTTTCACTAGGCTTACCTATGCTTGATAGCCTAATTTATTCGCTAAAGTGCTGCATTACCGTGAATACTAGGAAACCTTCAGATAAGGGGGGTTCTACATCTCGAGCTTTATTTACTACCATACAGAAATATTCTGTTCTACTAGCATTCCCCTTCTCTACATACTTATTGTTTTCGATATAATTTCTGTTCGCTTTTTGTTTTTGTAGCGACCAGTAATTATTTAAAAATGCTTCCCTGAATTCGGCATACTTCATCTCTTCGCGATTTGTTATGTTAAACCATTCGAGTGCATAACCTTTAGGATGGCGTCTAATGAATTTAATCTTCTCCCTATCTTCTAAATAGGGATTCAACTCATCCATTAACCCTTCTATGTCCCTTAAAACTTGTTTAGGCCTTTCTTTACTGTTTCCCCAAAATTCAATTTTAGTTGCTTCGCTCTCATAACGCGGCATCATTTTTCCTACACTCCTACTACCACCTCTCTGACTCAACACGTCTATTATTTCCTTCTCGACACTTTGCACCCGACTTTCCATTGTTCTGAAACCCTTATCTACATTGTTCTTCATGGTGCTCGTCGTTTCTTCCAGAAAATGGATCATTCCTTCATTTTCCCAAATTTCTCTTCCCCCTTGGTATGTTGTTCCTTACACCTCACGCTTTCTTCCTCCAGGCTTCTTTCCAGGTCTCCCAGCTTTCCAGAGATTAATTTGTATAATTCTTTTTGTTTCTTCTCTCGCTGTAACCTTTCTGCCTCCTTTTCTTCCCGGATTTTTTCATCCTTGGGCCGTCTTCTTTCCTCTTTTCTTTTCAGTTCTTCCTGTTCTTTCTTCGCCCTTTCTTATTTATCCTTTTTATATTGTTCGAAGAACTCTTTCACTGCCTTATCTGCCATTTTAACTTTTGCTTTTCTATACTATTTTAATTTGATTTAATTGTTTTTATTTATTTAATTTTGTTTTGATCTGTCGCGTCGGAAAACTCCCAATTATTTTTAATTATTTTTACACCTATCTTTTTAGACCTACACCCCTAAGCTTCCGATTTTACCGCGACAAATTTAATTTATTGGTTAATTAATTTTATTGTTTAAATTTCCTCTCTCCCCCTCTGAACCTTAATACGACACGAACCCGGGAAATACTTCAGACGTGGGAAATAGCAGTAGTATGGCTTAATATTAAACACAATTCTAAAGCTAACATACACAGTTTCAAGCACAAATAAATTTAACTTAAATTGCTACAAAAAAGGTGCTTTGACATTTTTGATTAAAATGTAACGTTTTTGTGTAATGTAGGTATGAAGTTTTCACATGAACGGATATAGACTTTTATTTTTCTTAAAATAGATTATTGTTAGGCTACACTTCATGCTAAGTTTAAACTCAGGATCGGCCAGACATTTGTTTAGATATGAGTTATTTTGTACAAAAACACAAAAGTGGCGGATATCTGGAAAAAGAAGCTTTACCGGACCTATTTTAATTGGAACAATACAATTTTGCTTTTTTTAGGCCCCCTCTCTACTCCTGAAGTTGTGCCAACCTCTCGTGAAACATCCTTTATGCTACTCTATCTGTCCATAGTATATGATTATTATAGTTGTTGTGTATAATATAATATAAAATCATGTTTGTAAACTTTACTGATTAACTTAAATATTTGTTTACAGTGTAATAAGGATACACACTGCCTGCCCGTCAATTGCTGTCATTATTTTACTGAAAAAGGTAATAGTGAGTCTGGTGACCGCACTATGATATGTTCGTGTAAGCTTGCAGGTGCCAAAGTAAGTAAATACAAGTATTTAGTAAATAAATCATCTTGGTAATACTCAAAGTTAACCACAAAAACCTAAACATACGTAAATTACTAATTTTTAATGAACTTCACGAACCTTTCTGCTGTTCCAATGTTATAGCTGCTAGACAGGACAAAATCCTGACAACACATATATACACAATCAAGACGTTTCGCGAAGAACCAATCACACTTCGCGTCCTTAATTGACGTAAGTATGATCAGTCGAAGGTAGTTAAAAGGTTCAACCCTTACTACGTTTGTATTATAACTCCTACATTAGGCCTTTTTAAAAAGTCTCTGTACTCGTTTTTAATTAATGGGAAGTAGATAGTGGTGGAACTTGGCTGGGAAATACAATTTTCCTTCAACGACATTATAGCTGTCTCTTTGAAAACTTTCATTCTCCAGTTGGACTCTTTCTGTAGGTGGAACACCTCATCCCAAAGAATAGCACTGTTGTTGACTATGGCATGCTAGGCAATCTTAGACCGATTAACTTCGTCCGTCGTTGTGATTTTTTTATGCTCCAAAACAAGTTTTTTTTTAAAATAAATAAAAAAGTAGAATGTGTTGTAGAACTAATGTTTTGTAAATGGTTCGTTTGGATGTAATAAGCTAATGAAAAAATAAACACACAATTTAATTAGTTGTACAAAATGTATTGAGTCTACAAACCTAGCCTGGATTATATTATATTGGGGTTATGTTTATAACTTAAATCAAAACAAATTTCTTATAACGTCTTGAAGTTGACTATATTTATATTTGAGTTATAGAAGTAATTTATTCTATAATATGTTATGGTTGGCTTTGAGAATATAGAAATAATATATACAACCTTTTATTATCAATATATTCATTCATACCAAATTTAAAGAATAAATACTCATTCCTTTAACTTCGGAAACATTCGTATTTTTTCGTATAACCTATAAACATATTCCGTTATTAATTTCTTGATTTTAATGTTAATAATATCTAAGCAAATTTATATATCAATATGAAACAGAAGTCAATTCAAAGATAATAATTTTATCTTTAATTAGATCATCTTTTTAAGTACAGTTTTCTGACCAATCCCAGCGTAACCCTTTTATTTGAGTTTGTCGACGAGCGTCGGAGTTCCTTTATTCTCCAGAACCACTTCAGTAATCAACCTCATTATACGGATCCTAGCAGATATAATTTGTATAATAATTATAATTTAATATATACAAACGAACATAAATATCAAATTTTTAGAAATAAAATTATATCTAAATTTCGGAAAAAAATACTGTTGTATAATACATATCTTCTTAACCGTTAATATTAAATGAAAAGTATTTAATATATACAATTTGTATCTTCAATTCTGTATATAAAAATGTAGATAAATACAAACTTTTAACAAATAAGCGAACAGTAATATTCTGTTGGACGCAGATTGAAATGACACAACTTCTGCAGCAAGTATGTACCGGCCCTAAACTTCATGGCCTGATGTTTGAGTAATTACAAACACATTTTTAACTAAACAGTAAATAATGATTATAATTTCCTATTTGAAATACATAATTTAATGATTTGGAATATTATACTATTAAAGCAATACACGATTGATTACTCAAGTACAAATTGTATTTCAATTCTAAAGATGGTTATAAAATAAGTGTCACTTATTAAAATGCCTATGCTGCACATGATTCAATAACAATTAAACCATATCTGTCCTACAATAACTAAGTCTCTTTGATGGCTTACAATCGTATAGATGATTTCATATACGTTTGCAGCCCAATCAAATTAGTATTTTATAATAAATGATAAATATGTACGTCTCAACTATCCTTGTTTTTTATACGTGACTAACGGCATCTCAGGCTGACATTTAACACTAGACACTAACAATACATATTTTACATATATTTGTTTTAATGTTATTATATTTGTACATTTTTACTCGTCTTATATTACAATAAAATTTGCCTTTAAGTAGCCACATGTTGTGCCAGCTGGTTCTACTACTTGACTAGATTGCAATCTAGTGTCTTATCTAGGTTTTTTCTTGTACTAGTATCTGCATGTTGTTGGAACTTGAGATACCTGATTTAATAAATCAGTTATACAATTTGAATTTGTCGTTTAATATATCATTTGGGCTGTTTTTGGTGTGTTTATAAATCTCAAACTCATCTAATACATCCATAATTATGACCTTCTGTGTTTTATGCTGTATTTCCATGTAGTCTTCTATGTTTTTGTAACAATTGTTGTTGTTGATCAAATCTAGATCTTTTTGTGTTGAGATTCCTTTTAGGCAGGTGTTCATTAAATCTTGTTTTAAATGTTATTCCAGTTTGTCCTGTGTAATCTTTTGAGCGTTCAGTACAATTTAATTTATGTACACCTCTATTGTTATATTTATCATGATTCGGTTCCTTCTGATTTATTAATTGATCTAGACCCTCTGTATAAATTAATTGGTCTGTCCTATAAGACATGTTGTGACCTTGTCTTTAAAGGCATTGTGTTTTTGTTTAACAAGAAATAGAGAGAATCTCATTCTAATATATTCCTGACTCTTTTTCAATAAATTTATTATAGTTCATTAGGTAAGGTAGTGTTGTATGAAGGTCGCATACGTGTAGGTTGTACGGTCCTTGCGTCATTACTGATAGGGCAGGTTGTGATCTGATAATAATGTCGAAGATTGTATAGATTGAAACCTACCTCATCCATAACTCGCTTCCCGCTAACCAAGGCGACTACAATTAGTAATGATACAAGAACCGACAAACGTGTTAAACGTTAAGAATCTTCGCACACGGGGAGAGATAGAATTGAAACGAGAGAAACTCGAACTCGAAGCTGTATGTCATCCGCTCACTGGGAGAGAGAGAATTGAAACGAGAGAAACTCAGACTCGAAGCGGTATGTCATCCGCTCACTGGGAGAGGAGAATTCAATTCAATTCAATTCAATTTATTTTTATTTCCTTTAAATATAATACAGAATAAATGCATAATAATAGCAAGGAAATTGTGCCCACATAGGCTTAGCCTGTGCGTAGGCACGAGTCGCATCTAAAAATCTAAGTTACAACAAGGAAGACATATATTTATTGATCTCTATATTAAAGTTTTATAATATAAAAACAATAGAGGTAGAGTAGAGTGGGAAGTGCCAAACGGAGGAATCCAAGTCCACATCGGACCAAAACAACCCGGGTCAACAAATAGGTACTGCTTCAACACACGAGAATCAATAATAGTGAGAGAGATAAGGTAGTACAATAAACAAGGGTAAATATATTTGTTACAATTAGTTACCTGTAGATGGATACAATGACATTCTCAGTACCGCCCCTTCCCAAGTCCAGAAGCCAATTGGTAGTATGTTTCTTAAATGTATGAAGTTTAAAGTTATTAAACATACGTAAGTGGTCAGGTAGATTCCTATATAAAACATGAGCTATGTAATGTAAATTTCGTGACCGAGAAAGTCTTACTTAATTATTTATTTAAAATTCCAAGTGACTTTGAGCTGCGTGTCAAACGTTGATGATCGGTAATTTCGAAAATATCTCGGTAGTTTTTAAAAATATAAATTGCAAGAGTTTTGACATAAATTTGTCTAAGATTCATAACCTTAAATTCGTCAAAAAGTGTCTCAGTAGAAAAACAACGGCCTTTATGCAATGCAGCTTTAAGTATAGATTTTTGAATTATGTTAAGAGGTTCAAGAATTGTTGTGAAGGCACCCCCCCCCCCCCAGGCTATTATTCCCCCCATAAATAATGATTGACAATATGCATAATAAGATAGTTTCAGCTCTTGAACATTTAGGATTTCACTAAGATGCTTAAAAACAAAGATTAGTTTGCGTGTTTTTTGCTTTACATATTTGACATTTTCAGTTCATTTCATCCGTTTATCAAACATGACTCCAAGATAATTATAACAATCAGTGCTTTCAATATGTTCGCACAAACACACCTTGTTTAGATAATCACCACAAGAATGTAGTTTTAAAGAATTTAGATTTAGATCAGTGCAAGCTCTCAGTGAAATCGGCAGAAATTTAGTTTTAGAAACATTAAGAGTTAACACGTTTTAGTCAAACCACTTTTTTACGGAAGCCAAACCCCTCAATGCCTTTCCTTGTACTTCTTCCCAAGTTTCCCCTTCAAATAATATAGCCGTATCGTCAGCAAAAAGAAAGAATTTGCCCTCAATATTTAATTTGTTCAAATTGTTTATATAAATCAAGAACAAAAGCGGCCCCAGAGTACTTCCCTGAACCACCCCATAGTTAACAGAACAACTATCACTGTTTACCCCACATATAGAAACAATCTGCTTCCTATTGGACAGGTAGCTTTCAAACCACGAGTAAGACTTTCTTCTACAACCGATTAATTTCAATTTGCGAAGAAGTTTCACCCTGTCAAAGGAGTCAAACGCTTTAGCAAGATAAAAAAAAACCTCAATGCTACGCCTATTACTGCTAATAACATCATTGATGTTGCTGGTCAAATCAAACAGAGCATCAGATATCCCTCTGCCTCGTCTAAAGCCGTACTGACAACGCGTTAGAATTTTGTGTTTGTTTAAATATGAAAATAGCTGGTTTTTAACGATTTTTTCAATAATTTTTGAAAACACGCTTAATAGAGATATAGGACGATAATTATTTTTTTCGATTTGTCGTTAGTTTTAAAAAGAGGGAAAACCATAGCAGTTTTATATATATCAGGAAATATTCCTGACTCAATACTTAAGTTTGTTATGTGAAGTAAAGGCTTCATAAACAGATCAAGAAGGGACGCTGAGATGCCATCGCAGCCAGGTGCAGAGCCACCCCGCCAACTGTTTGCATATCTTATAATGTCGTATTCAGTAACAGTACATAAGTTGAAATTAGATAAGGTCACGTAGTCTTCGTCCCTTATTATAGGTTCACCACCGGAGTCGATAGATAACGTTAAATTATATCCGACGTTGGAGAAGTACGAATTGAATTCATTAGCAACTTGTTTATATGTGTCTGTGTTTATGTCTAACTGGGAACCTTGCAAATATTGTTTTATTGGAAACCCTTTCTTACTGTTACCGTGACCACTCAAATCGTTTATAATTTCCCAAAGACGTTTCGGATCATTTCTACATTGAGTTAATTGGTCTCTATAATAATTCCGTTTAACTGCCTTAATAATAGTGTTTAATTAATTTCTATAAGTTTTAAAATAAGCTATAAGGACCGTATTAAATGAATTGAAACGAGAGAAACTCGAACTCTAAGCTGAATGTCAACCGCTCACTAGGAGAGACAGAATTGAAACGAGAGAAACTCGAACTCGAAGCTGTATGTCATCTGCTCACTGGGAAAGAGAGAATTAAAACGAGAAAAACTCGAACTCGAAGCTGTATGTCATCCGCTCACTGAGAAAGGAGAATTGAAACGAGAGAAACTCGAACTCGAAGCTGTATGTCATCTGCTCAC
>JAGFPH010006547.1:5982-18863 GCA_018207615.1 Philaenus spumarius | reverse complement strand
CTTGTATGTAGTGCAATAAACACACTTTATTATTATTATTATTATTATTATTATATGAATTATGAATTTAATCAGGAAAATTTTACTTTGGGGAAAGTATTTATTTTAACTAATATTGAAAGTTGAATAACATGGTAACTCCTCAAACAGGTGAAACCGTACTAAGTCGTTGTAATGCGTGAAGCCTGCTGAGCTCGGATATGTAATACTCATTTAAAAATCCATTAATAACTTCTTAAACAGTAAAATTAGGAAGTAAAAATCCATAAAAAGTATTAATACGTAACAATTCAATAAAAAACCATACTTAATGAAAAATCTAATGACAATCCATAATAAGTAATAATAATTCAATAATAAGTGCTCGCCACCGTGTCTAGGGCTTATATAGGGCGGTTTCCCACTATTTTGGTTGCCAACCTCTCGTAATTTATACAGAGTTTCCTTTCTTACAAATTCACTTTTTTCCGGGACTTTTCCTCTCCAATCGGTTTACCGAATCATCCAGTTAATTTTCCTTTTTTGTTTTACTTTTTATTCCAAGTCAAACTAATTAAATCTATTGTTTTCTAGTAAATAGTTTTTGTCTTACGTTGGTACTACTGTCCGCTCGCTTCTGATTGGTGCACTTCGCCGCTCCCAATCTCATCTTGTGATAGAAGAGTTTTTCCATTGTTTTTTTTTCTTTTGTCTATAACGTCCCGCGAGTTGACTTTTCTTGCTGCTTGCGTTTTCTTCTTTCACGCCCAACTCCAACGGTAATCGTGCCACGTCTCGTTCCCTTTCGCGGCCTGCGCGTGATTTTCGCGCAACGTCTTCCGAAAAAGTATCTGAGTTTTCAGTTCTTGAGATTTTCCTTTTGACACTTGGAAATTCCTTTTGAATTTACACACATTGATTTTTTTTAAGATAAAACCTAAATACATAAATTTTGTGAAACTATGTTTCTGATAAAATTATGGTCCAAAGCCATTGCAAATTGGTGATGGGGCTTATTGTTACAAAATTAAGATATCTTTGTTTAAGAATAATGGAAATAATGAGGGTTTTCGTAAAAATAACAGTCATACTTTTTTCTCTATCACGTCATTTATTTACATAAAACGATACTTACTACAGGGTGTTCATTTGAAAACTTCAAACTAGTATTAAAAGACTTATATAGCCCAATTATCAAAATTCTGTAAACGGGAGTGTATACTACTCATTGGGGGAATAAAAAAACACATATATTTTCAAAATGTGGGTGCTTGACCCCATGCCCCCTCTTACCTAAAGTCAAAATTTTGAAATGGCAACGTATACCTTGTGACACCTCGAATTGAAACTCATAAAAAATACTGTATTTTGGTGAAAAAAAAAAATGAAATTGGCCAAGCCGTTTGGTATCAGCAGCCAATAATGTTATTTCTTACACAACAATTACTAACTACTACTTACTGCTAATAACAACAAAATTACTCACTAAATACTGTTATAAATCCTTTGTAAACTTCAAATCAAATGTTCAAATTAGTAGCCATTGTTGTTCATGCAATAAAATAACCTGTTTTAGAATGCTTGCCTAACCTTTCTAAAAGTTTCTCTGGTTAAGCCCCTGCACTCAGCAGTAATCCTGTTTTTCAAGTCTTGAATACCGGTGGGAGTTGTTTTTAAAACTACTGGTTTTACGTGACCCAAAAAAAAATCTAAAGGTGTTAGGTCTGGAGACCTTGCCGGCCACTCAATTTATCCTCTTCTACCGCTCCAGTAATCCTGGTAGTGTTCATCCAGCCATTGTCGTACAGGAAGAGCACAGTGTGCAGGAGCTCCCTCTTGTTGAAAATAAAGCATATCCGCATCTAAATTTAACTGGCCTACTTCATTTACCTGGTTTTCAAGTGTTTCCACAATAAGCGGGTGAATAATGTTTTCTAGCAAATCTAAGTACAATTCTCCATTTAAGTTTCCTTCAATAAATACAGGTTCAACAATAGTGTCGCCAGGTATTCCTGCCCAAACATTTATTTTTTCAGGCCATTGGGATGGTCCTTCAACTAATACATGTGGGTTTTGGTCTGACCAAAATTGGCAATTGTTTTTTTTAACAAATCCGTTAACATAAAATGTAGGCTACATTCATTACTGAAGCAAATGTTTTTCACAACATTTTCAACACCAATAATGAGTGTACTCATTTGTTCACAGAATTCAATCCGACGGTCATAATCATCTTCATTAAGTTCATGACAAACTTTGACTTTGTAAGGATGAAATTTGTAAATTTTCAATGCTTTGTGAACGGAACCAACAGATAATCCCGTTTCAACGGCAAGTTGACGAATAGATTTATTAGGGTTTTCAACAACATTATGAATCATTTCAATTTGAGATAATTCGTCTACAACTCTGTTACCAGACCTTTTCTTGTTATTAACTGAACCACTTTCAGTAAATTTTGTAACTAAATCTATGATGTACCAAGGTGACACATTCCTTTCAGGATGTAGTGTGTTGAATGCGTTAGCAGTTCTATTCGCACACTAATTCTCTGGTCCATAGATAAAAATAATTTCAACTCTTTTTTGAAGGCTGTAAACCTTTTTCCTTGTGAAGCAAGACGTACAAAACGCACCACTGTTACTGAGCAAATTAAACTGCATTCCCAAATTGGCGACCTTTGGTGGCTTGAAACTAAAAATATGTCGAGAGATAGATAGCCTTACCAAACCAGTCTCCACAAATACTGTAGATAAGGAAAATGAAAGAATGATAAGATATTTACTTGTCCTTATCACTTACAAATACTGATAACAAAATTGGCAATTGTTACAATAAACAAATATTTTTGGTTTTTGCAACATCATTACATTTAGTAAGTAATGGTGTTGTGTTATTAGCAGAAGGTAGTAGTTAGTAATTGTTGTGTAAGAAATAACATTATTGGCTGCTGATATCCAAACGGCTTGGCCGATTTAAATTTTTTTTCCATCAAAACACAGCATTTTTTATGAGCTTCAATGTGAGGTATATGTTGCCATTTCAAATTTTTGACCTTGGGTAAGGGGGGGCCATGGGGGTGAGTACCTCCATTTTGAAAATATATATATTTTTTATTTCCCCAATTAGTACTATACACTCCCGTTTACAGAATTTTGATACTTGGGCTATAATGTCTTTTAATACGAGTTTGAAGTTTTCAAATGAACACCGTGTATATATAATTCTTCTGATATGAATATATCATAATACAATTCATTTTTATTAAACAATGAAATAAAGTCTCTCATTGTATATCCATTTGTACGGAAATACAAAAAAAAGTACCCAATATTTATCACACCCAGTTAAATTTACACTTCTGATCGTTCTGATTCGATGATGAATTGTTTAGAATAAATTGTAAGTGGCACGAATTCTCAGTGAAATTCCATAACTATCAAAATATTCTAACCTTCCAGTAGAACTTATAAAAATCGCAATCCAATGTGAGCCGGGACTAAAATGGGGGTCAGTGTTTACAAAGTGCAGTTATATAATTTCTGAGAATAGTAGAAACATAAACAATTTGGTAAATGACAACGCACGTTCAATTTTACATACATAATACTAGGATGTTAACTTAAATTTAATGTGTTTTAAATTAAAATTGTCTCATATATTATGTACAGTTTACTAACATGATCGCATTTCTAAAAGTTTTATAGGAACTATATTTACCCCTGCAAAAGTAATTTGACCTGTGTAGTTAGACTCTGAATAAAGGAATAAACCGATATATACAAACACACGAAATATAATTAAAACAATTCATGACAAAGTTTATGTTTTATGAAGTGGTAATACCAACATTAAAATAGATCCTCTTTAACAATTATACTCTCTGTTAATTAAAAAGTACTAACAATTTCACACCAATAATTAAGTAAAACCTGATGTTGTTGATATTTGAAATATAATATAATCGTTTTGCCTATTCTAAATAATTATATTACGTTCATAAATATTAAACTCAACAAACTTTATGAACACAACCAAAATTTTGCAACAAATACACATTTTATACTTTTCCATTGACTTGAGTAATATCAATTTACACACATAAATTTTAAACCTCTTCAAGGGGGATATTTTTTTTACCACCTTCATATTGATAAATATGAAAAAAACAAAATTCACCTAGTTTTGTTCCCTGTGATTTTTTGAACAATTTGATATATAATAAGTATAGATAATATACTTATAATTAGTTTAGTTTACCTAAAAACGAAACGCGTACATGTATATTCTCTAAATAACTGAGTATTTTTCTAGGCCGTTATCCGAAAGTTTTGTTTCTCACGTTTTCATTTACTGTGGCAGACATAACTCAAGTTGTATTTGAGATAGCCTCATATTTTTTTTTATTTTGAAGAGGACATTTCATTGTACAACCTGTAGTACGGATATACATTAGTTCCTATAATAAAGATTTTAAGAAATGATTAAAAAAAGATTTTACTAAAATGTTTTATAAAAAAATTTAATAACATATTTTTTACAGAAATATTTTATATAATTTAATATCTATACTACAGGTTGTAGAATGGAATGCCCTCATTAAAATAAAAAAATTAAAATGAGGCTATCTCAAATACAACTTGAGTTATGTCTGCCACAGTGAAGCCTAGTTAAATCCGTAAAAAATTAACCCTCCCCCCGGGGAGGAGGAGGGTGGGGGGGCCAAAACTTATGAAACGTCACTATAACCAACACTCATATTATAAAACATAAAATAATTACGTTTGCTTTAAAAATAAAGAAAATTTTTTAAAGGTTATTAAACCTAATCCCATCTTAAAGCCAAAATAATTTATAAGTCAACCATTTACATTATATTTTTTTAGAATTTGGTAAAGTGATGAATTTTAAACATAGTATTTGTAATATATTAATTTATGTTAATTGTAATTATTGTTCTATGTTGTTACTGTATTTTATATTTGATAATCAAATATTACCATTTATCAGATTTTATCTTTTCAACTACTTAAAATGCGGCCGCTAGAGTGCGAACACATGTTCGATTTGGTTCAAATTTTACGTTTTGATCGATTTTGGGGGAACCAAGCGAGCGATTACCCGGTTCAAAGCCATTTGGTGGATTAAACCGTCGGGTTGGCGTGCGAAGCACGCAATGCATTGTGTAATGAAGATACTTTCAATACGGGGATTAGCGTGTGTTGCTCGCAATGCACTATGTATTGAAAATACTCCCAATATGAGGAATGGCGTGTGAAGCACGCAATGCTTTGTGTATTGAAGATACTCCCAATATGCGGAATGGCGTGCAAACCATTTTGCAGCTATTCAGCACCGTCGTGAATAGACCTATTTCCCAAATAGTTGGTTGAAATCCTAAAACATGTAGGCCTATAAACTCAATTTTGGAAATTTGCTCAACATACGACAGCGGTTCAGCAGCGTGGTCGAATTATATTACTTGCTCTTTGTTATTTTTTACTTTTAACATTCTATTCAGTACAGCTAGTTGTTTCCCGTTTGTCACTTCTTGGTTAAAACCATTAGGTGTAATTGCTCAGAGCAAACGACATAGTTACTAACTCCTTCCTTCACGCGGTAATTGTGTACTTAAAGGGAAGTGTGAATAAGGTACGCAGGTGTGGCGTAGCAAATAATTTCCCTCATTCAAACTCAAACACCGAGAATGTTCTAATGACTTAAGGGTCGGCTCTAGTAAAACAGAAAGCAACCTGCGACTCCAGCGTAGCGGCGGTAGGTTACGCGGACATTGCTCATCCTAAATCCATTTAAAACCCGCAATTGTTCAAATAGCGTTTTTTTTAAAAATACCAAACTCTTGGGGACAAAATTCTTCATCCGAATGGCTTGGTAATTTTTCGCTACAATTAATAGTTACAACGTAAAAAAATATTTAAAGTCACCCTATAGCGGCGGTAGGTTACACGGACATTGCTCAGCCTAAATCCATTTAAAACCCGCAATTGTTCAAATAGCGTTTAAAAAAAAAATACCAAACTCTTGGGGACGAAATTCTTCATGCAAATGGCTTGGTACTTTTTCGCTATAATTAATAGTGACAACATAAAAAAAATATTAAAAATAAATTTTTGAAATTGTTAATAAATATTAAACAAATTTTTTTTCTTAATTTTGGAAAAGCCATTTGCATGCGTATTGGCCATAGCTTTAAAATGACATATCGTTCATAATTATCCGATCAAAAATAAAGGAAAAATTTGGATTTTAATTTAACATTGGTCTTATGGAGTGTCAACCAACATGGCCGACAGGTAGAGCCGACCCTTAAAGTGTCTTCACCGCATAAGTACAACTTTTGCAACACTATTGTTGTAACTCTTAGGCCCGGTTTCTCAGTCGTACTGAAAAATCGTACAATAGCTATAATTTCAATAAATTTATGTATTCGATAAATTTTTGTGTGTTTCTTAAAAACATTTATAGGATGAATAGTTATCGAACGATTTATCAATTCCATAACTTTTATAGAACCAATAAACTTAGAAAATGGCCGATTTTGATCAGTTGTTCACAAATTATAGCATTTCTAGGTTATATTATTTATTAACTTTTCACACCAGAAAATTGTTTGCTGTTATAACTAGTTGAGTATTTATAGTGTGCAGTAATGGCTGAAGTTTCCATAAAAAGAGATAGGGTAGATGGAAAAACTTTACGGGTGTGGAAAAAGATGAATTGATTGAGATTTCTTTTAAGTATAAGATATCGTTTATCTAATATTTACTGTAAGTAACTAGTATACTTTCACATGGCTTTTTCTACTTATTGTTTTTTATACTTATTGTATTTTGGCCTACCTGTACCCAACTGCTGTGTGTTGGATTTTTTCTTGTTCCTTTAGTCTTTAAGTTGCCTTCGATAATGCCGTAGCTGGCGAAACCTAGGTCGGCATGGCTCAATAAAGCTTTGTGAAATAGTACAAAAAGTTTTTATTTATTTATTTATAATGGAATTTCACCAAGAACCAACGGTCGTTAGTATAAATAGTTTAAAAGATGCTAGTACAGCACGTTTGACCGTATTGCTTAAAAAGTTAAGGAAGAAGAAGGCTCTAGCATCACAGCATCTATGGTTTAATAAGGAGTGTACCAAGAACGATTTGGTGCCGAAATATGTGTGTGTGAATTTTACATCAAAAAGTGAAGCGAGTGTTTTTGCAAAGAAGGTAGCCCAAAAATCTTGGATTAAATTTGAAATCAAAAAGTGGTATAAAATTAGAGACAGTGTTTGTGAACATCTTAAAGTTATTCACAGTGAGTTAGCATTTCGTTTACACCCAGTGTTGTTTGATTATTTGGACATGGAGACTCGTGAGTATGTTGAAGAGTTTATTCATAACAGATATCTTAAACAAACTAATAAAATTAATAATCTCATTCTGAAACAAAAGCCTAATGTGTTAAACAAAGCAACTAATGAAACAGAACCTAAGTTTTTTAACCGAGTGGTTAATTTTTCTAGTGTACAGTTTGACGAAAAAGAAAATGAATTACTTGAAAAGGGTTTAAAATATTCTCCCGCTATGAAACTTAGAGAGTCAAATTTAGAAAATTTAGCAATAGATGTAGATTTAACAATAGTTTAAGATAACACCACAAAACATATTTGCTCTAGTATTATTAAAGATGAACTTTTAGTTAAAAATAAATTGGGTTTTAATAACATTGAAAATCACACAATTAAACGTTTAAAAGAAAAAATATCAGAAAATAACTTAGTTTTAACTAAAGCAGACAAAGGAAATGCAGTTGTCATTTTACCCTTAGAAAATTATTCTCAAAAAGTGTTTAATTTATTAAATTCTGATCCTTGAAAGAGTTAAAGAAAGACCCAACAAAAAATAATTCTAAATTAATTAAATCCACAATAGCTACAAATAATTGTATTTTTAAGCCTGCGCATACTTATACCTTACCTGTGATGAATCCTATTGCCCCTAGACTTTATGGCCTCCCAAAATTACATAAACAGGATATACCTATACGCCCTGTAGTTTCCTTTGTTCAATCTCCTTCTTACAATTTGGCCAAATTCACCAACAATTACTTAAAAAATGTTACAAAATTTAAAACAAAATTTGGTCTTAAGAATACTTTAGAATTGGTAGACAAGATTAAAGATGTAAAAATTCCTCTTATTGCAAAAATTGTATCGTTTGATGTAAAAAGTTTATTCACTAGTATTCCAATTAATCAATGTTTGGAATGTGTGGAATCTTTATTATTTAGTTCTAAGGTTAACCCATGTATTGCTTTAGAGTTAGTAAATGTAATTCAAATTTGTCTAAAACAAAATTATTTTCAATTTCAAGAGAGATTTTATATGAACAAGTAGATGGGTTAGCTATGGGTTCTCCTTTATCTCCATTATTGGCGGAGATTTTTATGAATGATTATGAAAATAAATTTGTTGACGGTCGGAATTCTTTTCAGGGCAACATTAAATATTGGTACCGATACGTAGATAATATTTTGTGTTTGTTTGATGGTTCAGAACGTCAACTTAAAATGTTTCAAAATTATTTAAATTCAGTTAATGAGGCGATACAATTCACTATGGAAATAGGCATGGAAAACACAATAAACTTTTTAGACCTGAAAATAAAAATCGAAGATAGTAAACATGTATTTAGTATATTTAGAAAACCAACATTTACTGACAACATTATCCATACAACATCACAACATCCAATCAGCCATAAACTAGCCTCATTTCACAGCATGTTGTACCGTCTCATTAATGTTCCCATGAATGAATTTGACTTTCATCGGGAACTTAATTGCATTAAATTGATTGCCTCTAATAATGGTTATAATGGTCAATTAATTGAAAAAATGTTAAAAAACAAATTAAAAAAGAATGTTAAAAAACTTATATTCCCTAATAATAATGGTAAAACTGAAACTACAGATAAATGGCGTAGAATCAATTACATCGGTAAAGTTAGTGTTACCGTAGGTAAATTATTAGAAAAGAGAAAGCATTGTAGACCTGCCTATTACAATAATAAATGTCTGGGAAATATTTTAAATAATTCCAAAGACAAAGTTAGTAAATTTTCAAAAAGTGGAGTGTACAAATTAAGTTGCAAAATTTGTAATGCAGCTTATGTAGGGCAAACAGGTCGTAGTTTTAAAACTAGATTAAGCGACCATAATAGAAGTTGGCGATTAAACTATGATGACTCTAGTTTTTCTAACCATTTAAAAACACATCATGAAATTTTAGACTTTAATTTAAATACAGATTTTGAGGTACTTCATGTTAATTGTAAGGGTAATAAGTTAGATGCTTTGGAAATGTTAGAAATTAAGAGGTTAATTAATAAGGACGTAAGTTTAGTTTTAAACGAACAAATAGATTTAAGCAATTCGCCACTTCTACAACCGTTGTTATTGACCAGTTCGATTCCTCCCCCATCCCTAACCTAACGGTATTTTGGCCTACCTGTACCCAACTGCTGTGTTGGATTTTTTCTTGTCCTTTAGTCTTTAAGTTGCCTTCGATAATGCCGTAGCTGGCGAAACCTAGGTCGGCACGGCTCAATAAAGCTTTGTGAAATAGTACAAAAAGTTTTAATTTATTTATTTATTTATAATAATATTTATAATACATAAAACAGATTATACACAAATATGGAAAACGAAAGCGGTTATAGCCTACGAAAAGGTCGGAAGCCGAGTCACCAGGTTCAGAATAACGATGACGTGCCAACACATCTACATCCCTCTTGGATACCGTGGACGCGTTTGGGAACGAACAAAGGCAGCCCGGACAACCACAAGAATCGTTCCGAAGACGTGACTAACGGAAATTCGCTTAGAAGGGAAGAAGAGATAGGTGAAGCGGTAATTTTATTAGGCGATATAGACACAAATCAAGACCATACGGTACGCGAAGCACGTAGTATAAGAACCGACTCAACCGCAACAGATAACCCTATTACAAATATTAATAATCCAGAACTATTCGCCATGTTAAACATCCTATTAAAAAATCTCAGCGAACAAAATCAAAAATTAAACGAACAGAATAACAAGTTGGATAATTTTAACAATAAAATCGAACAGATCGACAGCCGTTTGGAAACATTCGAAAACTCTATTGCAGACCGATTTAAAAATGTTGAGTCCACAATTTGGAATAAAATTCAAGAGAACGATGAGAAGCACAGACGTGAGACACAAGAAGAGTGTAACCGAATACGGACTGACCTACAGAATACAGCCGAGGAGAAATTCGAGAAACTCTCACGACATGTGCAAGAGGTCGAGGAAAAGATGGAGATCCAACAAGAAGGAGTACTTGAAGCTAGTAAGGAGTTCACGCGGAAGGAGTGCGGAATTTTGGAAAATAAGATGGACGATAAAGTGCTACAGAACAGCGAGAGGGCGCTAAGACCCGAAGACGAAATAGAAAAGATCATGAATCATATGACTAAATATAAATAAAAAATCCAGACCCTCGAACAAGAGATAAAGAACCGGCCTTCTCACATCCACGTTACCTGTGGAGGAAATAACAACGCAACCACAGAAATAGCTATACCAAAGTTCAGCGGCAGAGAACACAATCCGGCTGAAATTTTAAGAAAGATTGAGAAGTTTTGGGAGAAACAGAGAGCACTTGTTAAATACAAAACCATGTCAGTGTACATATGGATTATTTTGACTCCAATTAGAATACTAATTTCGCCGAAAATAATAAACAGCAGGGGATAATGTAATAGTACATCTCCATTATTTCAGATAAACTTTAAATACATATAAAGCAAACCTAATTTCTAATTGAAAACCTATAATAATAATAAAATTGCAAGACAAATTTAAATTATCAATAGAGCCAAATCGAAACAGCCGATAGCATAATGAAATACAAAGAATGGAACCATACAGAGCGCTCTTGCGGATAGTAACGGAACTAACACGCACGAATTCAACAGATGTTTCAGAAGCCTTACGAAACGAAAGAAAACCAATAATATTTTTTGTTAACGGATATAAACTAATAACTTAACGCCATTTATATAAAAAGCATAAAATTCTGCAACTAAAAATACCAAATAGGCTAAATATAAGACATTCCACAATTTAAAATAAATTAATAACACATTCACCACGGCAATGTACACTGTAACAGCTGACGAATTTAATATAACAAAATCCGTGACTAGGGTAACATTGAACTTAAATTAATACACACACAAATTAAAAAATAAGTGGAAACAATTTCTAGATATTTATGTATAATAATAAAACCCATTTTTAAATCAAATCAAAATTTATTCTATAAAATAACAAATGACCAAGACTCGACTGACGGCAGACGGCCAAACAAGAAGAAGAAACGAGTAAAAAAAACGACCAATCGGAACGCAGAATTTGCAACAAAGCCTAAATTAAAAACATCTGTAAAAAAAAGAGTTCTGAGGAAAAGCCATACCAATAAGGTTAAAAAATTTATTCTAAGGCTTGACGATAAGAAGAAACCTAAAGAAAAAGCGAAGAGAATAGATCTTTTGAAGTGTTTTAAAACAACTAGCAAGACATCATCTACTGTGGTGAGAGAATAACAATAGATTTTCAGTGCTAAAAAAAACCATAGGCCTAACATTTTTTTTATTTTGTGCAAAACTTTGATTTTAACCTTTTTTTGCAATCCAAATAAGTTGAACTAATTATGTTTTAAATTCATTACGAACAGACATCAAAAATAATTGTTTTCCAAACTCAAACTTTACAATCAAGAACTATTTGTGATAAAACCAGAATTTTATTAGTTTTTAATCTGCCTGACTATAACCTCACATTCTGAGAACATTTCATTATAAATATTCTAACTATTCTTCAGAACATTCTCAATATTTTAATTGTATTTTTTTTTTTTATGTGTTTGTTAAATATTATGATTGAATATCGTGCCACGGACACCAGCCCCGAGATTAAAATTTTTCTTGTTAACGAGCCAATTTTAGGCCGTAAATGATTTATCTTTTATTTGTTCAAATAGATAAGTATATCGTCAACAAATTAATAAATAATAATTAATTTGTTCTTATTATTATTGCTTTTCATTTATTAAAAGTTAAGTTAGAAATAAATAAACAAGAGGAAGTTCAGTATAAATTATACATTTGGCGCCGCAACTTTTAGGGCTCGATATTCAAACAAATAAGAAATTGTTTCCTCTTAGACATAGGCCTAAGTCATATTTATAAGATATAATAATATTTATAATTTATAAAACAGATTATACACAAAAATGGAAAACGAAAGCGGTTATAGCCTACGAAAAGGTCGGAAGCCGAGTCACCAGGTTCAGAATAACGATGACGTGCCAACACATCTACATCCCTCTTGGATACCGTGGACGCGTTTGGGAACGAACAAAGGCAGCCCGGACAACCACAAGAATCGGTCCGAAGACGTGACTAACGGAAATTCGCTTAGAAGGGAAGAAGAGATAGGTGAAGCGGTAATTTAATTATTTAAGTCTCCATCGCATCTGCGCAATTATTTAAGGTTCCATCGCATCTGCTCAATTATTTAAAGCTCCATCGCATCTCCGCAATTATTTAAGGCTCCGACGCATATCAGCAATTATTTAAAGCTCTCTCGGATATCCACAATTATTTAAGGCTCCGTCGCCTCTCCACAATTATTTAAGGCTCTGACTCATATCCGCAATTATTTAAGGCTCCGTCGCCTCTCCGCAATTATTTAAGGCTCCGACGCATATCCACAATTATTTAAGGCTCCAACGCATTTCCATAATTATTTAAGGCTCCGACGCATATCCACAATTATTTAAGGCTCCGACGCATTTCCATAATTATTTAA
>JAGFPH010006546.1:50035-77608 GCA_018207615.1 Philaenus spumarius | reverse complement strand
TTTCCTTTAGCTGTTAATATACAAATTTGTTTGAAATGTTGATTATTCATTATTTAAATATGAATTGTGAAATTACAACAAATGTTGTAAATTGGAATTATTTTGGTTGGTCGTGTCTAATTTGATCTTTGTCTTACATTAGATAGCCTAAGGATTATGTTACCGCTCAATAGTATTTCCTTGAAAATCTCAGAGTGTACAATAATCTGTATGCATTGGGGGGTTAGGGTGTTTTTTTAGAAAACTACCGCCATTAATGTTGAATGCAAGTCCTACTGAATGTGAATGTTTTATACTGTGTTTAAAGCTTATAAGTTAGAACTTTAGGCTACTTTTTTAATGCTTGCATTTGTGCTATATAAAATAAGTTATGTTTTTGTAAATCAAATAACTTGATGTTACTAACTTATATATCTTTTCAAAAGGATGTCCCTCTTAAGGGCACTCCTAATGTCTATCTTCGACAATGTTAGCTATAATACACATAACTTAAGTTGTAATTAAGATAGACTCATCTTTTTTTTTCTAAATTGTACCTTTTTCTAGTTCCGTACACAAGAAAATAAAAAATAAAAATAAACCTAAAAGTTATGATTTAAAAAAAAACACTTTAAAAAAATATTTTTATTATTGTTATATAACTTTTTTATTTGTTGAAATATTAAAAAAAAAAAACCATGTTAGGAACTAGATAATTGTGTTATAGACATGTGGTAACCATTTGGTAAAGATATCTTACATAGTTTTCCAGTTATGTGTATTATAAATAACAAAAACGTGATTTTCGGGAAACCAGCAAAACGTAACAGCCAAAGTTTCATAAGTATCTTACTTTTTGCTAATGGCCTCCTGGACAGTATGTGTTGTAGTCTGGGTCTTTTTCAGCACCATTATATCGATGGTGTCTACCAAAAAGCACCTAACCAACAAATTTTTATTATAATAATATTTTAAATTCTGTCAGGCACGACCATAAAGCTCTCACGAATACAAATTATACAGATTCAAACTTAAGAACAACCAAGCAAACTCCCTATAACCACTCCTAGATGGTGCTGATAAACCATCTTTTACTTTACACGTAATATTTATACTGACAGTAAACTAACTGAAGTATTGTTAATTTATCAGTTTTCTTTAATCAAGCCTTAGCCTAGTGGATAACGTTGAGTCTTCCTGATCAGAAGATGCTAGGTTCGAATCTAGGCTAGGGAGACCAGATATCTTAAGTAATACTATGTTGAACAAGTAAAAACATGCACACTAGGCCGTGTCAGCTGTTGTTTAGAAGTTCAACTTAATCTTATCAGCTGATCTGCTATTGTTAACTACGCTGCTGTGGACATCAGTTCAGTTTGATCTACAATCAATTGATATACAATTTTTTTTAAGTGGCGGTTCTATTCTAAAAAGTCCCTGTATTGGCTTCAACCATGAGTACCAACCGAGGTTGACGAGCGAAACGAGCACAGGAGGAGCCTATATTAAGTATAAAAAACACAAGTCCTATTCTCTATCTCTCTTGTATTACTCATCAATGACGTTATCTTTAAATCTTTAGACTGATTGTAAGTAGATAATCCCTCCTCAAGAGCCTTGTAAAATTTGATTTCTTTCTTGGCTTTACAATTGCCGAATAATTAGATTCCAGTTTGAAGAAGGAAATGGAAAATTTGAAATTTCAAAGTGTATTAAGGCTTTAATGTGATTACACCGATAAGAAATATTTCATACTTTCATACTCGTTATGTTTAGAGTGGGTTGTATTAAGAAATAGACTTGTATACGTTTCCTTTGAGTCATTACTTTATTGAAGTTATTTAAGAGGGTTTGGAAAAAGTTTGTATTATTAGAAAAATGGTCTGAATTAATAAAATCAGTGAAGTGAAAAAGGGAAATATTTTATTTCCGTCTCTGAAATTTACGTAAAAGAAATACCTTTATTGTAATTTTTGAAAGCATTCAGTACACCCTCGGAGCGTGTACTGAGTTTTTCGAAAATTGCTTGTCATAACGAAAATGTTTGTTAAATCATTTGAAAGCTCTATATTTTTAATTCTCGTTAGGAAAACCGGTCATACTTTATATAAATATTTATCGCATAACACTTTTTCTCTAATTTACTTGATACGCGCGTTTATAACACACAATTTTAAAGGTTATTTATATTAAGTGTTTTATTCAAGTTTACTAATTGTTAGTAATCATAATTTTTTTGATTGATTTTTGGTTAAATTACATATAAAGTAATTTAAGAATTGTATACAATAGGATTAAATATAATTAAGTGTTTCCTGATTAGAACTTCCTTTATTTTCGTATATACTGACTCCGTCATGTCTTGACAATCCGTAAAATATTAATAAAAATAATTCCATAACATTTATAAACTTAATTTCATCGTTCATAAAGTTAAAAGAACCCACTGTTCGACCCGCTCAGACGCTCAAAAGGGCACTTAAGGGTCGGCTCTAGCTGTCGGCCATGTTAGCTGACACTCCATAAGACCAATGTTAAATTAAAATCCAAATTTTTCCTTTATTTTTGATCGGAAAATTATAAACGATATGTCATTTTACAGCTATGGTCAATATGCATGCAAATGGCTTTTTAAAAATTAAGAAAACTATTTTGTTTAATATTTATTAACAATTTAAAACATTGATTTTTAATATTTTTTTATGTTGTCACTATTAATTATAGCGAAAAACTACCAAGCCATTCGCCTGAAGAATTTCGTCCCCAAGATTATGGTATTTTTTTAAAAACGCTATTTGAAAAATTGTGGGTTTTAAATGGATTTAGGCTGAGCAATGTCCGTGTAACCTACCGCCGCTATAGGGTGATTTTAAATATTTTTTACGTTGTAACTATTAATTATAGCGAAAAATTACCAAGCCATTCGGATGAAGAATTTTGTCCCTAAGAGTTTCGTATTTTTTTTAAAAACGCTATTTGAATAATTGCGGGTTATAAATGGATTTAGGATGAGCAATGTACGCGTAACCTACCGCCGCTATAGGGAGTCGAAGGTTGCTTTCTGTTTTACTAGAGCCGACCCTTAATATTTTCTTTCACATATGCAGACTGGAAACAGTGAATCATTTACGTACGTCACGATGCGTCGTCCCCATTCAGTCCCTCCCCACAGTGTTTTGTAATTGTGATTGTGTGAGTGTTAATTTCAACGTTGTGTCTTACTTCTCTATATTTGACGATCAAATTTAAGTTTTTTTTCTAATTATTTTTACAAAAGCTGTATGAATGGACAAGTGTAGACCCAAAAATGTACGAAATATAATTATGTGAGTGACTCCAAACAAGAACTTTGACCTCAAACACGTTTTGGGGTGTCATTAAAAATTATCTACGTGTTGTGTTCGCAGTCTAACGGTCGCATTTTGCCTCCGATTTGGTCCAAATTATTTACACACTTCGGGTTTCTAAGATGCTTAGATGAATTCATTAGCAAAAAAAAAAAAATCAATAACTGGTAAATTTTTTTACATATTTTTAGTATTAGAAACTTATTTGGGGTTTAATCTAAAAAAATAAAAAATATAAACACGTGATTTTAATCTTTCAATTGCCGTTTGTTATTAGATTGTCTTTGTACTAATATTTACTCTTTCCATATGGTTAATGTTATTGTAATAAAGGTGTAGAATAAATTATAGCATCAAAGCATCAAGAGTCCTCTGTCATAGCTCAACCGCTATGGTACTTGCCTCATAAGCAAGACGTCCCGGGTTCAAATCCCGCGGGGGACCATAAAATATTAAAAACCCAAAAAAAACAACCGCGTTGGCCGAAAGGAAAAAAAGGGAAGGAAAAACAAAAAAAAAAAAAAAAAAAAAAATCAAAGCATCAAGAAGCGTCGGCCGTTTCTCTTAGTGTTCAGTGTCAAGCTCACATGTGCGTCCTTAGCAGTGAACGTTTTAAACAGAGATGTACCGGGTACTGATGTTTTTAGTCAGGTTAGTAGAGGTTTGCTCAAGTGAGAGCATTCGCGCCTGTTTCTGTATATTCCATTGTTAGGTTTGTTGCAATACGTCAACCACCACGTATGTAGGAATGGAGACATTTCATCAAGGTGCAATAAGCGCATGCGTACATAAAACACCAGTCATATTCTCTCTCTCTCTCTTCACGTTGCTCATTGATAACGTCTTCTTTTGACTAATTGTAAGTAGATAATCCTGAGAGAATCCCTCCTCAAGGGCCTTGTAAGATTTGATTGCTTTCTCGGCTTTAGAAATGCCGTATAATTAGATTCGAGTTTTGAAGAAGATTGAAAAATTGAAATTGCAGCGCAAAGTGTATTAAGGCTTTAACGTGATTACACCGATAAGAAATATTTCTTACTTGCCTGCTCGTTATGTTTAGAGTGGGTTGTATTAGAAAATGTATATTTCCTTTGAGTCATTACGTTATTGGAATTATTTCTGAAGGTTTTAAAAAGTCTATAGTATTAAAAAAAACTTAAGTAAATAAAGTTATTAAAGAGAAGAGATAAAATTTTACTTTCCATCTCTGAAATTTATCTAAAAGCTACCACTTTATTGTAATGTTCAGTCTTACGTTTTGTGTGCTGCGTTTTGCATGAATTGGTTGAGATAGAAAAGTAAATATGTGTGCGGCCGTGGAACCCCCGTCAGGAACGAAGTACTTCACGCTTTTTCTTTAATAGTTTAACCAGCCTTAACGGGAACATTCACACATAATTTTAATCTTTCAGTTGCCGTTTATTATTAGATTGTTTTTAATACAAATATTTACTGTTTCTATACGTTTAATTTTGTTATAATAAAGGTGTAGAATTAATTATAACACCAAAGCTAAGGCGGTAATCGCAGTTAAATGTCCATTCGTTGTAAATACATTCAATAAGCATAAAATGTTGGTTCATCAGTCTAGGCCTAACCTAAAATTATTGTGTGTAAGTAAAATTTAGTTTACCTGGTCTTAACGGCAACATACACACAATAATTTTAGGTTAGGCCTAGACTGGTGAACGAACACTTATTTTTATTAATGCATTTCATGTCTTAAGGGTCTGCTGTAGTGGCGGTCATCTTGGATTTTTAACCCATAAGAGCAATGTTAAATTTTAAACCATTTATTTCGTTTATTTTTTATCATAAAATTGTTTGCAAGGTATCATTTTAAGCACAGTCACAATACGCATTCGTGTTGCAATTTAGTTTTTTTTTACTGTTTTTGATTTGTTATGTAATTGACATTTTGTAAGTACAAAGTTTTAAATTTTTCCCTAACACAATTAAAAATTAATAATGAAAAATAATTTGCAAGCCGAATCCGAAATTTTATAAAGAATATTCAGTTTGTTTTTCAATACTCAATTACAAAAGATAGACTTATAAGATGGTTTGAAATGAGTCAATGTCAAAGCGTTCAGCTGCAACAAATTGCACTGTTTAGATACGGTTATAGAGAGAAGCGCTTTCGTTTCCGGTTGCCTTCTCGTTTACTGGAGCAGACCCTTAACGATAATATCCATACAACTACGCCGGACTGAATCGATAGTCTCTTAATTTAAATTGATGAACCAAAAAACATTTTTATTGAATGTATTGACATTCATTGTCATAGCTACCGATTTTGTAACGCTTTCGTTACTCGGATTTTATATTTGTCGTTGCCATAGCAACCAATCGTTACGCATTACATATTCCAGTTAACTGGGAGGAAATTTTGTTCATTTCTATTTAATAATTTTCTATTTATTTTATATTTTATCCGCTTAAGGAACTTCGTTAAAAAAATTTTCGTGTGTGGATGTGTAGACTTTCCATAACTCTGTTTGCTCGTTTCAATTGACTCGATCTATACAATGTCGGTTCTTGAAAGACACCAGACGGTTTACGAATGTGTAGTAATAATTTTATTGAATCATTGGTTTTCTAAGGCGACAGCACTAAATAAATATACCATCTCCCACAATTTAAAAAATTTTAACTAAAGTAAATGTTACATTTTTAAGTCTATAAGCAACCTATAAGCGCTTCATGATGTATGTGTATAGGGTTGTGTAGGCTATGGTTTGTGGTTGATTGTTACTGTCATTAATGTTTGATTTGGGACCACAAAAACAATTTCACTCTCATAAACCCAGCTATTACATTACTAGTAGTTCTGTGAACAGTAGACCTCGCTCGTTGAAATAACAAATGTGGTTTTGAGCTTAGGTTAAAAATAGTGTGCCAGTAAGGAAGTAAGCAAAAGGTTTAGCCAGTGAAATCCGGAATTTACAATTCCCGGGATTTCTAGTTCTCGTTTTTATTTCTTTTCTTGAGCTTTAACTGCTAAAGATTTTCTTTTACATGCATTGTGTTTTATTTATGTTAATAATGCGTAAGATAGCTAAAAATATCGCGTTATAGAGGAACAACATACAATTAAATATTTACATACTTAATTAACTCAAATTTAACAATGTATCGTAAGTTAACTTAAGTTCCATATCATATTCCAATATTAGAAATAATGAAAACAAACTATGTTAAAACGTCGTGTTAGTGATCTCAACCCATGTACCAACACTTCCCACGGTGTCCTACGGTCATTTTTTGTACGTCCTTTATCACCGCGAGGTTTCATTTGTTTCATCTCATTTTGTAATTCAAGTAAAGCTAAGTCAAATACTTTTATGAAATTTACAATGATAATTTACAGGTATACAGTTCAATTCTTTGATTTATCCTCTACACTTTCTTATAATAATATGTCATTTTTGGGCAAATGATATATTTCTATATTCCTAAATTACTATTCAAAACAGGCCTAGTTTTGTTAGCAGTCTTGTAGTAGTAACATAAAAACTGGTGATTCAAAATAAGAAATTTGAATTTGATAAATATTTGTATACAATTCTATTTAGAACTAAATTACGAAACTTTTTTACATTTATGAAAAAAATTACAATAATTTTTACTACTTTTTATGTAGGCCTAAAGTTAAACATTTTCCTTGAACGTGATTGTTTCATGAGCTAATGAGTTTCTTAATTTTACTTCAATCATTTTTTTTTACTGGCATATATGAATTCTTTAAACCTTTATCTACAAAAAAGCTATGGAACACTTTTGAATTGGTTTAGAATAAACGTTCAAAAACATGGTTGAAATACCAAAACTTGGACGATTTTTAACAAATTCGAAGTTTACGGCCATTTTGTGAGCTTACAGTTAGAGATGCGGAAAAAAAATCAAGAATACAATTTAGTTTAAAATTTAATTTTCTATTAGCAAAATGTTATTACTTTTTTAATTCGACTTACGGTTAAGCTACAAACTGGCTTTGGAAAAATGATTACACTGAGAGAAACGGTCCGGCCGCCATTTTTATTTAATTTAAGGGGTTAAAAATGAACAATGGAAAAAAACCTTATATATACATGGCTCGGCCTAGAAATAAGGAACATTCATGCAAAAAATCATTAAAATCGGTCAAGGCGTTTGGCCGTAATCGTGAGACAGACACACAGACACACAGACGAAATGCCGAACGGTCGAGTTAAAACGGAGACCTCGCTTACGCTCGGGTAATTATAGGAGAGGTGCTTGTGTTCTACATCTATAAATGTATTTAAGCCCTGCACACACCGGAGCGATACTCCGTGCGATACCAGAGCGGGCGCGATACTTTTTCTTGGAAATTCTCTTGCGATACCAGTGGTCCGTGCGATACCATGGTGGCTTATGGAGCCGCACACACCAGAGAGAACTGCGATACGCGATACCGAGACGAATGCGATACTGCAGCGATATTATCGCAGTAACGCTGCATGCACTGTTCGCAGCGCTTTATCGCAGCGATACCACGCGGCCAAACCATTGAACTACTCAGTTTTGTCTGTCCTGTGCACGTGTAACAACAACATGTGTAACAAACCTGAAACAAAGTTATGATTGTTTATCGTATTTGTAAGTTAAAAACGTAAACGCAAAAAAAACACGGTTCTGTTTTTTTCAACCTATTAGCGAATTTTCCTATATGGAAGAAGCTATTACCGTAACTCAGCCCTAATATTATTCTTATGACAGTTACTTTATTTGCAGGTGACGAAATGAAAAAGAAGTGGAAAAATATGCGTGATTGTTACATGAAATATCTTAGGGATTGCAAAACAACAACTGGTCAGGCAAAGAGAAACTATAAAAAATGGACTTGGGCCACTTAGATGGAAAGGTTTAAGCCATTTATTGGAATGGCCAAAACTATGTCTAACGTAACAGCACCTGAAATTGAAGGCGACAACACAAACCATGATGAGGTTGTTGATGAACCCGATGAAATGGTTGACGATGGAGGTGACAATCAAGAAATGCCAGCACCAAGAGAAATGCCCAACCAAGAAGAACCAATCAATATGAATTTTGCTAGAAACTGTCCTACGGCTAGTCCATCTGAACCAGCTGCCAAAAGAAGGAAACCTCAGTCACCTGGGAGCAACTTAGATAAGGTGGTTCAGTATTTAGAGGGGAAAAATAAACCTGTTCTAGATGCAACAGATCACCTGATGCTTGGATATTCGAAAACTATAAAGACTTTCATTCGGGCAAGGCAAGCAGATGTCAAGTTCAAAATAGCACAAATAATAAATCAGGCTGAACTAGGGCAGATCCAGGAAGAAAACCTCTCCAGACCAGGTAGCTCTTCTACGGGATCTTGGGTTGACTCGGAACTCAACTGTCTTACTGAAACAGTATTAGAAGACCAACGATCACGATTGTATGACAGGTTTGCAAATTTGTAGGCAACATGCTTTAGTTCTACTACACAATTTAAAATTGGAATACATTAGGACTGTACAATGTCTGCGTTGTTTTTTCTGAATGAAGAGTTACATTTATGTTCCTAATAAAATAAAATATTGATACTGTAATGACATAATGATCTTATTTATCTGTAATAAATAATTTTAAAAGAAGTTTAAAACTGTTTTTTAGCCTTTCCTATTTTTAAACCCCTGTTTTTAAAAACCAAATATAATAATATTTAATTTTAAACTTTCAAGTAACAAAACAGTGTTTATTTTTGTGCTTCTTTTGACTTGTGATTTTATTTGCCAAGATCTTACACCAACCATGATGGTACCTTCAGGTCAAGTAACAATAATAACAAAAAAGTAACTATAACAAAACCACATGATGTAGAAAATAAAAATTAACAATACTGTACAGAGAATTTAGGAGTTTTTCAAAATTTAAAGGTATAAGATTTAACAAAAAATGTATCTATATATAACAGAAAATTATGTGAACTTTACCTTAAAGTTTAAAGTCTTACCTTAAAGTAATTGCTAGCCGTTCTTCGGCACTAATCGCTTCACGGTAGTGGGTACTTTCCTTTTCAATAATGTCAGCAATCAAACTCAGCAAATCGTCAAAACATTCCTGATTCATTCTAAAATATATGTAGAATCTTTTTTCATCTTTTCTTAACTGGGGCATGAGCGTATGGTACTCGCCAAATTGCAGCCGTTCTTTATTTATGTTGTGTACCCACATTTTCCTTGCTCTTTCGTCTTCTAGTACGGCTAGTAACAGCAACGCTTCTTCTTCATCAGACGATGTCATGGTAAGTAAACACACAGTACAGTATACAAACACTAACTATAACACAACACTTTTACGTCTAGAGAGTCACACAACCACCGCACCCTACGCTCCCCTGAGGTGTACTGGCTTTCCCGCGCGTCTCTTTTCCCGCTCTGGTGTGGAAGCACCTGTTTTCGCTGCGATATTATCGCCCAAGTATCGCAGATAAAATTCTAGGAATTATATCGCGTCGCTCCAGCGATAAAGTATCGCTCCGGTGTGTGCAGGGCTTTAACACGTTATAAGATATCAACTATCTATGCAGATAAATAAAATTAAAGAATCTTTCTGTGATTTTAAAATAAATACGTTTATGTAAGTTAATGTGTTTAATCATAACCATATTACCAAAACCTAAAAATGGATTTTGTTTTGTATGTCAGTCTTTCTGTCTGTTTGTTTGTCCGGGCTAATCTCCGGAATGGCTGGACCAATTTTAACGAAACTTTCATTTGCATACAGATAACTTTTCAGAGAATAATCAATTCTAATTTTTATTCCGGAATAAGTTCCTATTTAAAAATTTATGGACGAAATGAATAAAGGATTTTGCTAACGGGAGGGACACACGAAAATTATAAATAAAACAACTAATTTGGACCAAAGCTCAACACGTTGACAAAATTGTCTGTTTATTAAATTTACTGTATACGCTGGTTTAACCGTTAAATATGTTTAAAAACAGTACCCCTCAACAAATGATTTTTTAATTGTTACGTTCGTTTGAGGGTTAGGGCCGTGAGTAAACAAACTTACGTAAAACGTTTGTTTTTCGTGTTTATTGGTGCACAGCTAAACTTACGTAGGCCCAACTTATATATTGATTTGGGCAAAACTCACAGGGCGTTTTTGGATATGGAACTCGGATCTAAAATAGTTGTTTTAACTGCTTGTAATGGTAAAGTACAAAATTTACCTGATAGTCCTTGTATTTATTTAATTACTTTTGCGAATGAAGTCAGGTAATACAGGTATACTATGAATCAGGTATACTAGCTGTGTATTATATTATTGACTAGTGAGAATAAATTATTTTAAAAATAAAAAACTACCACAAGTTCTCACTATAAATAGACATAATAAAATATATGTGTGTAAAATGTTATTGTGTTATATATATTTGAACATATTTAATTTTTTTTAATGATGTAGGTTTAACAATCGCAAAGCTATCATACTTAATACAATTACAGTTGTATTAATTTGTCTATGGTTATATGAGTTACAATAAAGATTAAAGTAGAACCAGTGACTCTTATATGCTCACTACTAAATTAAAACCGATCCTAAAATATTAGGCTAGAGATAAAAATAATTGTCCCTGTTGGAAATCAATCAAGGATATGCTACGAAGACAATACTAATAATCAAAAGTAAAAGGTTGTCCAGCCTCTCCTTTAACCTTCCAACTGTCAGTAGTCGCAACTGATCAAATTGAGTAGTCCGTGACAACTCAACTTGTATTGAATATTTCACCAATTAAAAATCATCTACTCGCAATAAAACAAAAACCATTGGAAGGGAAATGATTTAAACTTTAATTATTGTATTTACAAATTGGTTTTAAAACGTATATTTAATTACGTAATCATCGTTTTAAATTAAAATTGTCGTTTTTTAAAACAATTATTACACAAATACGTTCACTTCTCTAATTCTCAATATCGTTCGACAGAATTGTTTTTAAAACAAAACAAAGATACCTTAAAATTTTTCAAGATTTTAACTTTCTAAAACTGCCTTCAGTGGTCAACTCTTATAGTTCCGAAAATATAAATTGTTCTCTAAACCCTTGCAATTGGATAGTTTTCAACCAACGAGGAAGCGCATTTTGCAATCGATATATCTATTACAATTCGACATATTTGTATAGATATGTTTATATCGATTTGTAGAGAAAACTTAAACCTTTCGTTTCGCGTAAAATAACCCACATCTACTGTTACAGTTTTATTCGTACGGTCCTGGGAAATAAAGACATTTGTTGAATTCAATACACAGAGTTCCCACTGGTCTCGCTACGCGTTGTCCAACTGCCTAGACCGGCAGGATATGTTTGTATAGGCTGGGTCCGTGATATCTTTTACCCGTTTGAACTAATTTTGTGTTACAAGGAAAACAATGTGAAATTAGTTTATAAAATAATAATTTTCAAGTATACAGTTCAATGCTAAGATTTATTCCCTACACTTTCTTATAATAATATTTCATTTTTGGCAAAGCATATATTCCTAAATTATTACTGTTGAAAGTAAGCGCAGTTTTGTTAGCAGTCTTGAAGTAAGAACATAAAAATTGGTGTTTTCAAAAACAAAAAAGAAGAAATTTGAAATTGGTAATATATTTTTCTATACACTTCTATTTAGAACTAAATTAATTATTAGTTCTGTGAACAGTAGACCTCGCTCTTTGAAATAACAAATAAATGTGGTTTTGAGCTTAGGTTTAAAATAGTGTACCATCAGTAAGGAAGTAAGAACAAGGTTTAGCCAGGGAAACATTATTTACAATTCCCGCGATTCCGGGATTTCTAGTTCTCGTTTTTATTTCTTTTCTTGAGCTTTAACTGCTCAAGAGGCATTGTGTTTTATTTAGGTTAATAATGCGTAAGATAGCTAAAAACATCGCGTTATAGAGAGACAACATACAATTAAATATTTACATACTTAAATAACTCAAACTTAACAATGTATCATAAGTTAACTTAAGTTCCATATCATATTCCAATATTAGAAATAAGGAAAACAAACGATGTTAAAACGTCGTGATAGTGATCTCAATCCATGTACCAACACTTCCCACGGTGTCCAACCGTCATTTTTTGTACGTCCTTTATCACCGCGAGGTTTCATTTGTTTCATCTCAAGTAAAGCTAAGTCAAATACTTTTATGAAATTTACAATGATAATTTACAGGTATACAGTTCAATTCTTTGATTTATCCTCAACACTTTCTTATAATAATAGGCCTAAGCCATTTTTGGGCAAATGATATATTCCTAAATTACTATTCAAAACAAGCCTAGTTTTGTTAGCAGTATTGTAGTAGGAACATAAAAAATGGTGTTTTAAAAATAAGAAATTTGAAATTGATAAATATTTTTATACAATTCTATTTAGAACTAAATTACAATAATTTTTACTACTTTTTATGTAGGCCTAAAGTTAAACATTTTCCTTGAACGAAATTGTTTCATGAGCTAATAAGTTTCTCAATTTTACTTCAATAATTTTTTTTACTGGCATATATGAATTCTTTAAACCTTTATCTACAAAAAAGCTATAGAACACTTTTGAATTGGTTTAGAATAAACTTATAAAAACATGGTTGAAATACAAAAACTTGGACGATTTTTTAACAAATTCGAAGTTTACGGCCATTTTGTGAGCTTACCGTTAGAGATACGGAAAAAAATCAAGAATACAATTTTGTTTAAAATTTAATTTTCTGCTAACAAAATGCTATTAATTTTTAAATTCAATTTACGGTTAAGCCACAAACTGGCTTTGGAAAAAAGCTTACATTGAGAGAAACGGTCCGGCCGCCACTTTTATTTTAATTAAGGGGTTAAAAATGAAAAATGGAAAAAAACCGTATATATACATGGCTCGGCCTAGGAATAAGGAACATTCATGCAAAAAATCATCAAAATCGGTAAGGCGTTTGGCCGTAATCGTGAGACAGACACACAGACATACAGACACTCAGACACACAGACGAAATGCCGAACGGTCGAGTTAAAATGGAGACCTCGCTTACGCTCGGTCAATTAAAAAAACTTTTGTACATTTTGAAATAAAATACAAAAGATTTTTACTACCGGTACTTATTATAATATACGCCTAAAGTTGAGTTTTTCCTTTCGTTACTGAACGTTTTTGTTTCTTGAGCTAATAACTTTGTAAATTTTACAATAATTAATTTTTTACTGCCCTATAAGAATTCTTTGATTCTTTCTCTACAAAAAAGCTGTGGAACATTTTTGAATTCGGGTATAATTACTATATTTAGCAATTTTTTGAACAAATGCTTGCAAAACGCACCGAAATGGCTTGGCATTGCAAAAATTTGCATTGACAGTACTAGGTTTAAGAATAAATGTATGTTTAAAAATTGTACGTATAATATTTTAAGTAGGCCTATCGGAAAGCCAAAGATAGAACTAATTCTTTCACGTATGCGGGTTCTATATTTAAAATTTTCACATTAAATATTGAAAATGGATAGAAAATAATTCTGGTTGTCAATGTTTATTGTATAAAATCAATATCAGCTGACATCATAATGCGAATAACATATGACTGTGGAACATATATAATAACGTATCGATTTTCAATATTTAACGTGGAAAGTTTTAAAAATACAACTGGTATATTTTCCTGTGACATATAATTTACTCCCCTCCGTAACGTCGTAAAATTTAATTTTGTTATTTTTAAAACACATTTATACGCTTTATTAAAACCAAAATGCATACACAATTTCACGTTACAGTTTATCTCCGATATTACGTTTTTAATTTAGTGCAGCTCCAACTGGTATTTTTACCAATCACTGATGCATGAAATACTCGTTCCGCTCAGATGCATATTTATTGATATTTTTACAAACGCAAACTACGAATCCAGGTCGGCGATATGTTCTTGTGTTCATTTCTGCAGCCACAATTTAACAACAGTTAAATTACGTTACTGTGGTAACGATGTTTCGTTTTATTTCAATTTCAGTGTTTGAAAGATTCATTTGATCTCTAAATATAAGTATTTAATACCGTATATGATTAAGTGATTAACCTACGTCTGAAAAACCTCATATTTAAAACAAAATACATACTGTATTAATATTTTACTTTATTATATTGTTTTATGACACATGTAATTTTATCTGAATATTTGTTTAAGGCTAAAGAAATTGGTTTAAATGGAAAACTGAAAAAGGAAAATGGTTTTATGTGTGTTTAACTACTGAACTGGAAATATTGAAAAGGAAATTTATCAGGGAACTATACTATTCAGTTTTTAGAGTCGGAATGTTACGATTGTAAGAAAGCACTACTTTCATGAAAGTATGTGTGGGAGTATGTCAGAGTGTTTTGTTTGTATATACAGAAGAACTGAATCTGCAGGAAAGTACTATAAAGACTTGCGCAATGCAATATTAAAGAATACTGAATACAGATTGCGAAGGCAAGTGTAATAAGGCAATAAAGGAATGGGCAAATGAGAATGGTGGCTAAAGGCCAAAGTGGAGGAAGCTAATGACCGAAATTATCTAAAGACTTATTGGGTTTGTTTGAAACTCTTAGTTTAAGTCAAACGTGAGACCTTTTTAGTAGATTTCTTTATCCATTTCATTGCAAATAATACAATAATTTTATTTGGATTCAAAATTATGTTCTTGTATATATTTTTTTTAAATTTAGATTGATTTAAGCCTTTAATAAACCGTGGAAACATTTTTATGAAATAGCCTACTTGTAACACCAAATATTGGAAACACGACAGTCTACATTTTTGCTATGCGTGAAATCAATTATTTGTTTAAATGTTACCTTTAGGTTGTTTCGTAGAATGTGTTATTACTTAGAGACTAGATGGTAACATTAAAAAATGTTGAGAATTCGTTTTTAAAAGAAGTAGTAAACATAACATTCAAGTTAGAGAATAATATTATCTCGTTTATTTTATATTTAAAGCAAATTATCTTTTATGAACTAGCACTATTATTATCCTTTCTATTTTTCTATCTCTGATAATAACAAAAGGGTCTTGTTCTGTTCTCGCGGAAATTCGGCGAAGGTGGTTGGGCGATAGTAAATTGTCAATTAAGATGGTCACAGAATATTTAAATTGTCTGAACCGGCTCTTATTAGTAAATTACGTGTAGATGCTATAAAATGTAGAGACAAACTAATAGATGAATTCAATTATTGATTAATTTGCTTATCAAAAGGATGTTCTTACCTTAATCTTTATTTTAATATATGCATATAGTTTTCAGTACATTTTTATTTTCTAAATGTGAATTTTTTATTCGAGCGTTATTTAATGTTTTGTTTGCTATTCATAGTGAATATGTATATTTAATGTGTGCATCTGAAATTGTTATAGTTATTGTGAATTTTATATAAAAGTAAATTCATATTTTGTTGTTAATTAATTAGTTTGTAAAACTTGCTACTAAGGCAGACGCCCTCGGCCATGAAAATAAGCATATGTTATTTTTTTATGTAATCATTTTATTTTCGTATGTAAAACATTATGTATTTTATAATATATATATTTTTTTATATAAATACATTTATTATTATTATTATTATTATTATAACAAAACATACCATAACTCAGAAGTTGTAAAATAAAATTACAACACATTTTGCATTTTAGTATAAGCTGATTGACTTAAAAAAATAGTTTATGTTTGATTCTGGGTTCATTTGTGAGCTGTGTATTCAATTATATACATGTATTATTTCATAAATGATAGCTATTTTTTAGTCCTTTGTTTTCAAAAGAGACAGTTATACATAAATTTTACTTATCTGGTGAATAAATTAAATAAAAATAATGTGTAGGCGCCCTTTTTCGTTAACGAAAAACTACCTGTCAAATTGCACTAATAGTATAATAATATACGTTTACAGTATGAACAAAAACGAACTAGACCCTACTCTGAAACAAATGACACGTGACTACGCCGGTGAATACTTTTTTGCTATTGTTTTCAAGACAAAAGTGTTGATTTTGCAATCGAGTGCAGTAGACTTAAAAATGGTACTACAATATCAGAGAACATTTTGATGGCGAAACACTATTTCCGCTGTAGGAAATCGGTCTTGTAAAAGGTGCCTAGCGTGACACACTTTGCAAATTTCAGGAACGTTTTAAATGACCTGGATCAGTTAACAAGATAACGCGCTCAGCAATTCTTTGAAGTCATGACAGTAACAAATAACTGAAATCAATAAAGATAATTCCATCAAGTAAGTTACAACAAATAATTCTTAGACAAACCTTCATTGAAAATAAACTGGCTGTGAGGCGAATGTTTAAAGTTTTTTTTGTTTTTTTTTACAAAATACAAATTAGTCAATGTTTGAAAAATGCAGATAAAAGTTCAATGGTGATTCTGTTCTGAGCTTATTGTTGTTCAAATTTTAAGGCCAAACTTAAAATTTGGCATAAATATTCCTTGAAATCAGGATAAACGACGTATGTGTAGAAATTTTATAGAGCACAATAGTTTTAATATTATTATACGCCTTGTAAATGAGTCATAACGGATATTACTGAAATTGTTCGATGCTCGCTGTTGCCAACGGTAGACGGATAGCCCGTGGATACAGTTCTAATTCAGATTTATTCTGATTCTTGGTTCAATCCCATTAATCCATAAACCATTTTTTCTTTTTCAAATATTTTCAATATTAATATGTGTCATAATCTTTTCTTTATGCAATCCCATGAATCAATAAACATATTTCGTTACTTTTTCAAATGTTTTAAATATTGTTATTAATATGTACCATAATCTTATAGGTTTTAATATATGCTTTCTAATCCTCTACAAAATAAATCTTTTAAAAAACTTGTAAATTAATACGAAAAAATTAAACGTAAATATTTTTTTACTTAGCATAAACATTTCTTTCAACATAAATTGTAACCTGTACAAAGTTGTTAAACGAATGAAACAAACAAATTCAAACTGATACTATGAACAAAATACAACTCAGTTAAGTTGTATTTAAAAAAATTAGTTTAGTTAAAATTATAAACACAAGGAATAAATAAATATAATGACTACGTAATCTCTTACTTTGCAAACCTTTCTATAAATTAGTTCAAAGCTAAAAGTAGAAAAGCAACAAAAAAACAGGAGTTGGTTTATTGGCAATTTTGTATGGACCGTTGGGCACTTCGTCCATTAAAAATCTATTTCTCGGTCGCTGCGAAATTCATTGTTAGATTTTCTAAAAATTTTACATGAAAATTATTTGTCGTCATTAAAAACGAATTGTGCAATAATTTGTATTCCTTGAGTTCTTTTTTAGGCAGTTTCAAGGATAATTGGGAAACACAAATATATATATTAGGGAAGCTTGATACACGCACCCTGCTGTTCTCTTCTCCTCCGTAGTTGGTTCCCACACTACTATTGACTCTCTCGCCGTCGGTCACAAATTTATCTGTTTCGCGCTTCAGATGAATTTTTATCATACTTTATCAACATTATTCAAAAATCGAAGATATGCGAATTGTATATTTTAATGTCTTCTTTCAGAATCAGTTTGGTAAATTTAAATCTGGCCACTCAGGTTAATAGGGCTCATTATGCAAGATAATTACCTAATTTGTTCATACTGTAATTGTGGAAAAACTTTTAATACGAAAAATGTCATCTTCCTCCTGTTTGAGTCACACATAATAAACAATTATGTCCGAAAAATCTGTCCTTAATATTTTTAATTAAGAAAGATATGAATTTTTGGGAAATAGTAATTTTAAGCGTTTTTACTATTTTTCTCGGTGGAAAATGGGATTTTGGTTTATAAAAACCTTTTAGAATTTTTTTAAATTTTATATAAATGTCCCATTATAAACATCGTGATCCATTCATAACATTTTATAATAAAAACGAAAAACCCCAAAAAGTCCTAAATATTTTTGTTTATAAAAAATACATAAAAGCTTATTGCCTGATAGTTTTTTGTATTTTACATACATAGGTGCTACCATTAAAGTCACTGTGAGTGTACCTTTCTGTTATAGAGCAAGAGCCCGCGACGATCAGGCGTTCCTTATGTCATAAAACCTGAAAGTTTCTGTGTGTAAAGTCCCTAATACAGGTAAAAACCATCCCCAACTATGAAGTTTGGATCACGGTGGCTTTGACACGTAACAGGTAGCAAAGGTTATAAAATTGCACCTCGAATTTTTTAAAGTATAAAGCTCAGTTTTTACACATTTTATTTGGAATAATATTAGAAATCACGTCGTCTATTGTCAGACACTTAGTACAGTTGCAACCCTCTGTCAAACACTCTTAAATTATAATGAATTATAATTATACTTACGTTATAGTATAAAAGCTGAATTTTATATATGCTACTTAAGGAACTATCGAAAGATGTTTTCTCAGTAATCTGACAGTTTCGATAGTTCTTACACCTTCTCAGACACATTAACCTTTGGCGCTCCATAGGCAAACTCAGTCCGACATCAATAATTTGCCGTTGCGCTCATTATTGATGACAGTTGCTCATGACAGTGGTCGGACTCATTCCGACACACGTTTTAATATGATTTCTATGTTCCAAACAAGTTTAGAATCTGTGGTTTTCGGTCTAATAAATACATTTGACATAATTATTTAAACAGACATATTTACTGTAAAAGGTATTTTCCAACCCCTAATAATTTTTATTACTACTTTTAAATTCATAGAAAAAACATTTTTTACTTGTTTGACCATATTCAAAATAGGCCTACTCAATAAAAAAAATGTTATTTTCTATTAAAATGTGTTCTCAGTTCTATTTTTTAAATTATTTATAATAGTCACATTTAGTGTAATAAAGTATTTTAAAAGCTCTAAATTCTACTATTCTTATTTTTAATTTCATTACAAAACAAAATAATCGATTGATTTTTCTGTCTGATTATATTAAAAATAGGCCTACTCAATAAACATTTTTTGTTAAACCTCAAGACTATTTTTTAAATTATTTATAATAGTCACATTTAGTGGAATAAAGTATTTTAAAAGCTCTAAATTCTACTATTCTTATTTTTAATTTCATTACAAAACAAAATAATCTATTGATTTTTCTGGCCGATTATATTAAAAAAAGGCCTATTCAATAAACATTTTTTGTTAAACCTCAAGACTATTTTTTAATTATTTATAATAGTCACATTTAGTGGAATAAAGTATTTTAACAGCTCTAAACTCTATTATTCTTATTTTTAATTTCATTACAAAACAAAAAAATCGATTGATTTTTCTGACCGATTATATTAAAAATAGGCCTACTCAATAAACATTTTTTGTTAAACCTCAAGAATATTTTTTAAATTATTTATAATAGTCACATTTAGTGGAATAAAGTATTTTAAAAGCTCTAAATTCTACTATTCTTATTTTTAATTTCATTACAAAACAAAATAATCGATTGATTTTTCTGTCTGATTATATTAAAAATAGGCCTACTCAGTAAACATTTTTTGTTAAACCTCAAGACTATTTTTAAATTATTTATAGTAGTCACATTTAGTGTAATAAAGTATTTTAACAGCTCTAAACTCTATTATTCTTATTTTTAATTGCATTACAAAACAAAATAATCGATTGATTTTTCTGATCGAATATATTAAAAATAGGCCTACTCAATAAAACTTTTCATATTTAATCTTTTAAAAAAAAATTCCTTATTCTCTGGTTTAATCAGAACAAAATGATTTATAATAAGTTATTTTTTCTATTTATAGTAATTTTTTGGCGAATTTACAAAAATATTTCTTCAAACAGTAATAATTTAACTGGATCTGGCGTCCGGTCTATTGCGATCTTTCATTTCGTATCATCTGTCGTTTATTCTGTATTGTTGAGTGAATTATATATACAGTAAAAATATTTTTCATTTATTTCTTAATATGGAAATAATTGTACCCTCCTATAGTGAACAATAAGTTTTTTGTAACTGAAAATATACGTCGTTTAAAAATGTAGACGACCGTAACATTTTTATAAAACTTCCACAGTTTCTACTTCCATAGCGATTACATTTCTTCCCCTGAACCGTTACTTATGGAATTATATAAAAGTAAGCCTTTATTGTATGAATAACGGCCATGTGTCGGCCCGGTTGTGTTGTCAAGACTGCATAGTTTACGGTCGCGTGTTTCCAAACTATGACATTCTCAGAAATACTAGACATTGATAAATCATACATATTATAGTTGGCTCTGTCGTAGTATACAATCTTAAGCAATATATTAGTATGGTATTTGCATTATTTATACAATTTGTATATTCTAGAAAATTTATTAAACATATATTTTAAAAAGTAGGACAGCCTGGTAAGTTATGGAAATTAGCGGTTTCAACTGCAAATAAAAATAGTTATTTAGACTTGGATCTTCAAGGATAACCTTGAATAGAAAACCAATATTTTGATGTAGGAGAATATAACACCGAGTAATACATAATGTAAACAGGAATATATGTAACCACTAGGTGAAACTCCTGCGTGCTCCGCACGCTAACCCGTTGGCACTTTCTATACACATAATCATGTTATATTTTATTTATAACAAAGGTGTAAGATTAATAATAACCTCAAAGCTAAGATTCTAAATAATGGTAAATGTTAAAATCAAATTATTTCATATATTTTATAACAGCAGTTATAATGAAGGTTAAAAGAACCAGCAAGGCTCAGGTCTACACGTTAATAAAAACCTAACTTAAACGTTGGAAATAGAAATAGTTCCTTCAAAGTGTTAATGGAAATATTATATCAAACAGCTGTTTTATCTTTTATTTTATACAATTGGTTGCTATGGTGATTCATCAGTCTAGGCCTAACCTAAGAATTTTTCCGACTAAATTTACAAATATTGAAATAAAAAATGTCAAAAATAAAATAAAATAAAATAAATTTTTATCAAAATGAATTATAGCCAATGTTACTTAGGTTTAGTGAATCTTTTTATTAGTAAAACTATTTTTTCAATCGGTTCCGTAGTTCAAGAGACATGCATTACCCCCTACATACAAACAAGCAAAAAAATAAACAAACAAATTGCCACGCGCAAACCTCCCTACCCTTTTAATTTATTCAATAAACACAACCTTTTGTTGTTAACTTTACACTTTCCCTCATCAAATAACACCCAAGTGTTTTCAGGCCTTATTTGACGTTGTTCCGTTGTACTACCTACCCCGTTAGAACAATTTGAGAGGTTTGGCGAGGGCAAGAAAAGGAAAACTTTTTGTTTCCTATTCTTAAGTTTTTTAAATTTAAATTAGTTAGACCTTTTTTGTCTTTTGTGTAGTACACTAGCTCAATTCTAGACTCTTTTTCGGGATCGTTCCCTTTGGAGTTAAATTTGTAGTGATCCGTGAATAACTCACCTGCTGACTTAATTACACTAGAGCACTGAATGGTTTTAGGATTAATTTGATTGGATTTGTAAATTATATATACAAAAATTTTCTACTGAAAACTCAAAAACGATTTATTTTTTAACATAAATCCATTAACTTTGAAACAACAAATTATTATTATCAAAAACACAATGAAATTTATTAATCTTTAACTTATAATTACATATATTGAAAAGTAGCAAAGTGATTAATTAATTTATTAATTAAAATTTGTATATTAATGATTATATTATTTACATACGACGATTTGCCATTGTGAGTAATGAAATTTACTAAACGAGTTTACTTTATTCAATTTCCCCAGAATCTACTTGAATTTATTTATTTAGTTTATTTTAATTTATTTATTATTTTGTAAAAAAGGGATTTATTTACAATTATAAGTAACAATGATCGTTTGCCACTTACAGAACACAAGAAGTTCGACGCGTAATTCCTTCTGTTGATTTCCAGCGATTTAAAGTTGTTCTCCTTGGTCCCCAGAATGGTTTCTTCGGCTTACAGTTGTCTTCTCCTGGACTTAATTAAAGTTGTCCTCTCCCAGTTGATTGTAGTATCTTTTGGCAAGATAGGCCGTTTATATGGATATTCTTCTCCCGAAATTATCACGACCCGACTTAGCTTTAGGCCGGAGCTAGTAACGTAACGCACCCCGATAACTGATCGCCCTTTGACTTTCTCTAAGTACCCTCGGAGCTTGGTCAGATGTCTTCTCGTTGGCGTTCCGTGCTAAACTGATGTTAAAGGGGATGCAGGCTTCTATCGTCGACTTTTTACTTGTCAAACCAGCATCTTCCTCTATGTAACAAGAAATCCTGGTTTCTTGCCTTAGAAATATATTTTTTGGTCTTAATATATTTCCTGATTTATTTGATGAATTTTAGTGCCTTTATTTCCCATCGATTAGGCCTAATTTAATTATTATCTTCATTTATTGAATTTCAATGTTTTGCTCTTCGTAGTGGATCCGGTGACGTCACTTCCCCTCGCAGCCTGGGCCTTGGGTGCCTGCATGAACTTGTCGATTGATAATTTTTGCATTGATTTCACCCAAACTCTATAACTTCCTTTTGCGTGGTCGGATTTTGATTTTGTTGACTTCTATGGATTGGTTGACGTTTTCTGGTTTCCCTGGAATTCGAATGGTGTTTCTACTCCTCTCCATTCTTGAGTTATAGACTTCGTTAATTTTGCTTGAATTTTGAAATTTATTTCCTGTAAATTTGAAATTTTCCAATTTTTCTTGCTTGTATCCTCTTCGGTTGGTCTTGAAACGCGCTAATCTGTTATTGGTTTTTTGATAACTTGTTTGGTTGTCTAGTTATTCAGCTTGTTGTTACTCTAATTGGCTTCGTTTGGTTTTCGGCGTCTCATTCCCCCCCTTTAAAGCTCTTTTCATATCTCACATGGCATTACAATTTATTACACACACATATACCCTATTTTATCAATATTTCCCTTTAATTAATCTCCCTTGTATTTATTATGAATTAATAAAAAATTTTATTAATTTATTTTATTTTTACAAAACTATTTATTTATTTATATTGAACTTCGGCTTGATTATGCCCTATTATTTACTCTATTAAATGCTATTTTTTATGATTTAATTACATTTGAACTTTATGATTTATTAGCCTTTTTATGCCCAAGAATGACTTTACACTTTATTTTTTAGCTATTAAACTTTATAACTTTATATTTTTTATTACTTTATTTTCTTAACCCTTTTTAACTCTACAAATTACTCTACTTTGTTTTTGGATTTTATTCAAATTCTGCAAAATCGATTTGTTTACGCTTACATTTTTGTCTATAACTTTTTAACAAATTATCATAACAAAATTATTTTTATTACTCCTTGCTTATTTAACTCTCCTTTTAACATAAATCTAATAATAACAACTTTTTTTTATAAAATTACAAACCCCTATCTTTCAATGGTAATTCATTTCTACCAAATTTAGACAAGACTGGACAAGTCAATTCCTGTCAGGTCCTGCAAGGTTTTGGCTTGGTCTTGTCGCTAATGCATACGTCATAGTCTGCACTTATTTAACTAACACAATTTCAATTAATTCTTCAAAATTATTAATAAATACTATTTTCACATTAGAAACTACTTTTTTATCTTAATTTTGGGCTTTTTTGACACCCTTTGGCTTTAATCCTTTGTTATATTGACTTTGAATTTATTTTAATTAATGTAATTAATTAACCCCAATTGGATCGGTCGATTGGCCGTTCCAATTATTCCCCCCCTTTAAAAACTGATTTTAATTCTTGAAAATCTGTTTTAGTAACACTTTCTTCTACATTTTACTTTATACAATATTTCCTTAACCTAACATTTATACAAATTTCCACGTACCTTTTGTACACCTTATGTCCACCTTAGTCCACTTTTGTCCTAAATACACATTTATAACACAATTTTATATAGCCACAACATGTTGTTGTAATTGTTCCTGGCTATCTGAAACACATGTCTAAATACTATTTCCTTAACTACTAACACTTATTTGTAGCAAACAATCATGTCAAGTAAAAAAGAAAAAACCCATGACCTACTGCCCCTTTCAAAACTCACAATGTATTATTACTTTGCAATGACTTTAAAAGGTTCAAAATAACAACTCCAATCTGTCTACCAACGCTTTCTGTCTCTCCCCTCGATGTTTCTCGGTGGTCATGTTCTGCGGAAATTGTTATTTACCCAGTAGCATTGTGAATGTTAATGGCTTTCTTTTCTTTCCTATTTCTCATCGCTTCACTTCTGTGGGTCGGTGACTTGTTGTGTTTTGCAGGATGTTTTTATTTTGGTTTGACGGATGTTTTTTGTTTACTTCCACTTCCTTGCTGCTGGCCTAGTTTTCGAAGACTGGTTTCCCTTCTGCACTTCGATTGTCACTTGCCTATGAATTGTGTTATTTACAAGTTTATTTACACTATTGTTTTCATCTTAGTTCTTGGCTTGTTTCCGAATTTGTTTATTACACAGTACTTCATTTTAGTTTTTGGTTTGTTACCGAACTGGTTTACTTTTTTGTATTTCATTTTATCCTTCGGTTTGTTTCCGAACTTGTTTACCTTACTGAACTTTGTTTTTTGAAGAGGTTTCCTCACCTTAGCATTAATTCCACGTTGGCTATTTCTCACAAATCTCCCTTTTTTAATTACTTGCTTAATTCTCCTTTTATTTATTTCTATTGATTTACAGACCTTTTGTGTTAAACCCCATTTGCTTTCACGTATCTCTTTCAACGTTTCCAGCTCCCTAGATCGCAGTATTTCTGAACGATCCTTTAAGTTTTGGTTGCCCTGATTTTCTCCCTTCAGTAACACCTCACTTAAACCTTGGTTATTCCGTATCTTTTTCATCGGCTCTAACCCTTTAACACTCATCTCTCCCTTACTGAAATTTCCTAACTCATAACCTTTGGAATTTTTACTTTTGGTTTGTTTGCCTTTCCTACAATTTTGTTTTACGTCTATCTTGGTTTTAATAGACAACAGACATGCCCCTTTCTCTCGCATACCCGGATTTGGATCACCGACTTGTTGAATGTTTCCACATTTCATCAAATCTCGTTTCAAGTTGTTATTAAAACGGTTTTCTTCGTCCAATCTCAATTTCTTTACTCCTATGAAATTTTTCCTATTTCCCTCTATTTGTTTAACGCTTTGTTTACTTTTAGCTTCCTCCTTTGTTTTAAAATTAATTTTTATTTCTTCCCCTTTAATTATGACTTTTAAAAATTCTTCTTCTAAATTGATTTTAGCTTTTAGCCTATTTAGCATATTACATCCTAATATAGCTTTAGTTGTTAATTTTGGCACTATTAAGAATATACCTTCTATTGTTTTGCCTTCAAAGTTTATGGGTACCATTGTTTGTTTGGCTACCCTTACTCTCCTATTTCCTATTGCCCCTACTACCTCTACATTCATTACTGGTAGCTCTAAAAATCTATAACCCTTTACTTTTAACTGCTCAAAATACTCCGCTTGAATACATGAATATTCTGCCCCCGTGTCCAGTTCAAGACACAATGAACTTTCATGAATTTTGACCTCTACCTCCGGACATTTGATCTTATCTTTTGGTAAATAGGTGTTATTTGGCTCTTCTAATAACTCTTCCCTAATATTCAACGAAATATTCTGCAGTTTAAATTGTAAATAGCTCCTTTTATTATTTATTCTCGCGGTCCCTGATTCCGTATAATTATTCTGTACCTTTGATTCCAATCTTCCTTTCCCAGAGACCAACTTCGTTAGTTTTTTGGACTAGGTTTGGAATTTTGATTAGATGGAATAGGTTTCTTAGGGTACTGGGTTTGGCTTGTGCTAGGTTGATTCTCATAGGATCTGGGGTATGGGTGTTTAGGAAGGTTTCCAGAGTCCGTATTACGCGTTGGTTGCCTGTCTAGGTTCCCTTGGTTTCGCGGATATTCGTCTCTAGGGTCTCGCCTATTTTCCCTCTCCATTGCCTCAAAAGCTCTTAAAAGTTCTATAGCCTCTTCAAAACTTTCGCTTGGCTTTCCTACGCTAGCTACCCGTATTCTCTGGTCAAAATGCCTCAACAATCTATTTATTACAAATTTCTCCGGAATAGCAGGTTCTAAATACCGGGCCTTTGTTACCATTTTACAAAAATATTCTACTCTTGTCATAGAACCGCGATCATTATATCTCCCATTCTCTATTTGATTTCGCAAAATTTGTTGTGCCTGGTAGCCCCAGAAATTCTCTAAAAATTTTGCTCTAAATTCCCCATAGTTTGTGCTATCCCTCTTTACAATGGACCACCAATCTATTACTGCACCTCGCAAGTATCTCTCGATTACTTTTAACTTTTCTTCGCCTTCTAACAAAGGGTCTATCTCATTAAAAAGGTCTTCCATATCCGTTATAAACTTCATGGGACTTTCCTTTGGTGTGCCCCAAAATTCTTGGACTTTGTGCTCCCCTTCTTTACTAGCATGGATATAAACTACGCGCTTTTCTGCCCCTGCCACGCCATGGGTTGTGCTAGAACTCCTAACCCTTTTTTCTAACGCTTTAACTGTCGTTTCTAATTTCTTTTCATTGGCTTTTACCTTTTCTATGCTATCCCTATTTGTTCTTCCTAACTCTTTAATCTGTACAATGTCTTCTTTTATGTCTGCGATCTCTACTTCGCAATGGTCTACTCTGCCCTGAATAAATTCCATCCCTTTCTGTACCTCTTCTCTTATTCCCCCTACGGCTCCTAAAATTTCATCGCGATGTTTTAATTCCCTAGCTTCGCGTTCTTTCTCCCTAGCTTCGCGTTCTAATTTTTCAGCTATTCTTTCCTGCTCTTTTAATAACTCCCTATCTTCACGTTCTTTCTCCCTAGCTTCGCGTTCTATTTTTTCAGCTACCCTTTCCTGCTCTCTCACTTTTTCCCTAGCTTCGCGTTCTATTTTTTCAGCTACCCTTTCCTGCTCTTTAACTAATTCCTTAGCTTCACGTTCTTTCTCCCTATCCTCCCGCTCTTTCTCTTTGGCTAACATTACTTTTAACAATTTTTTAATCTCCTCCTCCTCCCCTTTTTTCTGTCCGCTTGGAGTTGCCATTGTTTATGATTTTAAAAAATTTGTTAAAATTCCCTAATCTTTTATATTCTAAATTAATCACTCTTATTGCTACACTTCTTACAATTACTCTTATATTTACCAGGTCAGCTACCCTCAGATCACTTTTAACCGTTCGTTCGTTGTCTCAGTGAGAAATAATTATTTTAAACTTTAAA
>JAGFPH010006546.1:5154-31664 GCA_018207615.1 Philaenus spumarius | reverse complement strand
TTAAAAATCCTTATTTATCTTTTGATAACCGGTTTCGGTGAAACTAAGCCACCATCGTCAGATCATTACACAAATATTTGTATTTATTCATTTTCCACAATCTAAGCGTACAAATATTTTTTACTTGTCAAGATAAAATAACAAAAAATACATGATATTAAAAAAAAATTTACACTTCGCACACACGGACACAATAAAACTTTGAAACGTAAAAAACTATATAAATTCAAATATCAAATTGATGTTTAATCTGGATTTCATCAGTTGAAATCCAGATTATGTAATAGAAGCATCCAGATTGAAAATCAATTTGATATTTAAACTGATATCAATTTGATATTGTTTTTTACGTTTCGACGTTTTATTGTGTCGGTGTGTGTGAAGTGTAAAAACGTTTTTAATAATATGTACTTTTTGTTATTATATCTTGACAAGAAAAACATATTTTTACGCTTCGATGGTGGAAAATTAATAACTATAAATATTTTTGTAATGATCTGACGATGGTGGCTTAGTTTCACAGAAACCGGTTATCAAAAAATAAATAAGGATTTTTAAGACGGAGAGAAAATAAAAGGTAATTAGTTTATATTAATTACATATCTTTATTATTTTATATTGTTGTTTGAAAACACTCTTTAACAGTTTATTAGAGCTTTTTTGATCTAATTCTGACTAGTTATTAAATAGTATTTATCCTATTATTTTACTTGAAAACTATACAAACTTTTAAATCATAATATACATCTAACTTAAAGGGTCGTGAAACGACACTAAATCATCAGTTCCTGAGTTCAAATCATAGTTAAGACCATGCATGGTTTTAGTTAGAATATGATTTACTGCCTATGATCACCTGAAGGTCTTACATATTAAGCGACATTTACAATATGAGGCAAGTGGTTGTGATTGTTTTTACATTGGCCAAACGGGCACAACACTTATAGAGCGCTATAAAGAACATTTACCCAAAAATAACCTTTATGCCAATAGATCGAACTTTGCGCAACATTTAATTGACTGCAATCACTCATACACTGATTTCGAAACAAACATGACACCACTCCATATTCTAAAAAAGGGACGATTGATGAATGCAACTGAAGAATTTGAAATTTACAAGGCATTCAAACAGTCACCTGATACCATACTGAATGAAAAATTATCTTTCCAATCCAACTCATTATATGAAACAGTTTTGAGATACAATAGACTGATAAGACCAACCTCATAGTTTCAACTTTGGACCCACCGCAGCTATCACTAGTCCGCGGACCATGCTACAGTGCGCACGTGAAAAATTATGTTGTGTATTAAGTGTGTATTTTTATGTGTTTTTTGTGTGTGTTTACACGTGTTCGTATATGTTTTAATGTTTTGACGAACTCTACGGAGAGATAACTGATGATGGAGTCCCGACTCCGAAACGCGTCTTAAAACAAGACATAATAAAAGTCACATGACGGAACAAAAACCAGGTATTTATTACTACAATTTATTTGTTAATAATAACATCCTTAATTTTTATTTGTAGAAAAACTCAAAAACAAATTCATTCTCGTAGGAAAAATCTCAAAAATAGTTACTTCCGGTAGAAAAACGTGCTTCCGTTTGTTGGATTTTGTTGGCTACGAATTCATCCGAGTCACGTAGAATGCCAACATGTGTACCAAATTTTAACCAAATCGGACTTAAAATGCAGCCGCTAGAGTGCGAACACATATATATGTATATGATTTTTAATGACACCCCAAAACGTGTTCTGGGGACCATGATCGGTGCTCATTCGCTACTCCCGACCTTGGGTCTTACCATAAGGGCCACTGCAATAGCTCATTTTTCCTATGGAAATTCGCTAATAATAACAAACTGTGAACAATAATATCTCGAGTTACTGGTTTCTGGTTGCGTGTTGAATGTTAAAACCACCTAATGATAAAATAACCACTCAGAGATATGAATATGCGAACAACATATTATGCGAACAACATTATCGATAAAAGCTTTTTACAAGATATAATCATTTTATATTTTATCGTACACAACTCACATTCAATTTCATTTACTTTTAGATGAAGATATGAATTTAAAGCAAATAAAGCATGCTGTTTTATTATGGGAAAGTAAAGTTATTGGTTTACTAAATGAAATTTAACCTAAAAGGCGGTTAAAAAGTCAAATAATCTAATACTTAATATGTATCCTTATATAAGATTCATGTTTTATTTAGTATTCGAGTCTCTGGAATACACAAAAGGTGAGTCGTCCTGGGACTACCATATGGGAGATCCATACTTTCATACAATTAATATGTGTATACTAGAGAAGGTCTTGCTTGACCCCAAGACCCATGGCCTTGAGATGCGCAATAGACTCTGAGTTGATTCGAGTGGTGGGGGGTCAGAAAGGCTCAGTCTGTTGCCGCGCTCTGAACATAATACTTCGGTCTGGAAGCGAATAAAATATTCCAATAGATATATTGCCTGTGCGGGGTATTCCTTCAACTCTAGCGGACGGCGTCCTCACTCTACTAAATTCTTCCCTAACGCCAACGCATCTAAGAGGTTATGCTATATATGAGTATTTGTGTGTTTTTTTAAATGTATTGACTAATTTGAAATAGATATCTAATTTTGAAGGTGTAGAGTAAATATCCAAGACTCGTCATTAGAAAAAAAAGAAAGCCATTTGATGCACAAAAATTATCAAGTTTTAATTTTTACCTTATCTAATGAATGGGTTCCGAATTTATTTGTATTAAATCTCAGAAGTAACCACTGGTTGTATGGGTTAATCAATATGCTTTCGGTTACAACACGTATTAAGAACTGTTTCGACAGAGTCTGGGGAAGAAGCAGAATTAATTTCACTAATAGACATCCCCGATCGCCTTTGGGGATTGAGTGTAAATATAGAGTGCGCAGAATACAACCTAAAGGTTCATGGTGTCAGTATTTAATTTTGTTAAACCTGCAACTTCTATATTTGATCAATGTTTTAGAATTTTAATCAGGTTTAACACCGTACGTAGGTGTATAGTTTAAGGGTGTGTTTTGGTCACTTAGCATTTCGTACAACGAAAATTTTCGTATCTTAATGTAAATAACATATTTATTTTTATGCATTTCGTAAATCCAAATCAATGATATTTTGAGTCTGTGCTACAAATTTAGTACAAAATTCTTATTGTTAGCTAATGTGAAAGAGAAACAAATACATTATGCAGGTGTTGTTTAAAACAAAAAGTAATTATATACTTTAGATTGAAATATATTTTTCCTTTTGCTACTAATTTAGTGGGTTTTTTCCTCATCAATAGGTTAGAAAGAACAACTTATCATCCGGAGGGCGGAAAAGTGCCCACGTAAAAAGTTCTTTAAAAACTATACTCATTGCTTTTTGTATATGCAATTTTCCATCTGCTAAATCAAACGTTGAGACAACAATGCATCAATGAACTTCCGTGTTGTATTTTGGCATAGCTTCAATTGATTTTGTAAATACGAATGTCCATGTTTTAATAAAGATCCTTCCATAATACAGATAGTGCCAGGCAATGTGAAGCGTTACTTGAACATGCGCTGTAACGTCTAACCTTCTCCTACTCGACTGTGAGTCTTCAGTACAGTCACCACCAAAAAGTGTAGATAAAGAATCAACACGACTACAAAGCAGATATGAGTTAGGTAGGGCAGGCGGCAGACAAAAGTGTGGATCGGTGCTCTGACTGTACTCCGCCGCGAGAGGGGAAATGTGGTGGGAGCCGGTGTAGGAGACTGCACACTCCCCTCTTCGCGCTCCATGCTAATTGGCGCTATCTGTAAAATGGACATTATTTACTGAAACTGTAGTTGGAGGAGAAATGATGTACTGGAAGCCGGTTTCACACGAGCCACAAACTTGCCGTGATCGCTGGAGAAACGCGCCACCAGCGCCTCTGAATCGCAGGAGACCTTTCAGACGGCAATCGCGTAATTCCATTACCCCCAAATTTTAAAAATCGAGTAGTCTTCACTTGGAAATACAACCGCGTTCAGTGCAACAACGGGTGACGAAGAATGTTTGTTCTTTATTGAAGTATAAACGTATATAGGCGCACCACGTCCAACAAATTTGTATACATGTGTGTATAGCACAGTAAAGTATATACTTTTCTTGTTGCTGGGGTTGAATCTGATTTTACCTTCACGCGTTTCACCATGCATTTTGCGAAACGCTCCTAACGCGAAACACTCTATTCCATCTGTTTGAAAAAGGTTCGGGCTTGCCGATATTCGAACCGCAGAGTCCAACACCATAGACTATCGCCTTAGTCGGTTAGGCCACAATCTCATTGCTAATTTAGTATATTTGAGTTGGGTATATAAGTGTAACAGATTGTCCATAGGCTTAATATATTCATGTTAATACAATGTATAATTTAATTAGTAATACCTTTGAAATGGACATTGTGCTTCCTCATTTTGTAAGTTGTGTTACAAAATAGAAATTTTGCTTCCTCATTTCGTAAGTTGTGTTACTTAGATAGTTTAAACTTCTCCCGTGTAGTCTTAAGAACACAATTACATTTTTTGTGCTTCTTCGTGGCCGCATACATTAGTTCTTTAGCTCACATTTAAAAAATCTACTTCACAAGAAATTATAACGATTGAAGTTGTAAACATAACACTAAACTGTAAGCTACACTGAGTTTGTAAGTATTATATGTGTATTATATCAGCTGGTGTATTATATGTTACTCACGTACGGACATACACTCGCGTTTATAGGAGTTGATTACACTTCCTATAGAACATAAATGTCAATGTCAACACTCAGTAAAAGTTTCAACTGAATGAATTAGTAGATTATGAGGTAAGTTCATAAGAAACTACAGTACACACATTTTATAATATAGTCAAATAACATCACAACCATAAATCTTTGAAATTTAGTAGAACAGTAATAGAAAATATATCAAATAACATTTTGACTCTAATTATTTCGTCTATTCAGGATTAACTGTTTCTAACTGTATGCTAATAAATTCATATTTTATAGACGCATTACATATCTAGGTGTTAAGTTGAAGGACGTTTCAAAACTTCTAAAGTTATGCTTCATTTAATTAGCTAACTGCGCATTTATAACCTTGCAAACTAATAACACTTTGTGTAGTTAAAACTTGCAGGGAAAAGTTCTTTAGTGTGACGTTAGCAAGGGTAGTTTTTACTGTCAACATTATAAAGTAGGTGATGTTAAACTCATGGATTAAATTGCAAGAAAATTCAACTTATAAAACAATAGTTTGTGTCCTAAAATTAAATCGTTATAGTAAAATAAATAAAATGTTTAACATTAAACTTGTAAATTTGACCTTACACATATTGAGCTGGACTTACAGCAATCATTTCTTTGTTTCTTGTACGGGAATCTTCCTTGATGTCTCAGATAAAATATGGTACAAAACAAAAAAGATATCTCCAAAATCAATTTCGTTATATTTTGAAATCTTATCTAGAAGTATTATATAATACTATTTAGTCCAATCCGGATTTGCAGGGATAGACAAATCAAAGTTAAATGTATATTTACAAAAAAATAGTTACCCCCCCCCAAACCCTCCCTAAATTCTCGAATTAATAAATCTTTCTTAGCGAGCACATAGATCCATGGAGAAAGCTACCAAATTTCATTCCAATCCGTTCGGTGGTTTTTGAGATTTCGTGATGAGTGAATGAATGGTATTTGGATTAAATATATACCTGATGAATTTAAAATACTGCATTACCTAATCACATTTTTGTCTTATTTTATAAAATTGTTTCTATTCTAAATTTTAAAAATATCTCAGTCCTAATCATTAGTCAATTCTGTGAAAATATCATAGTATACAGTAATATGTTTGCATATGCTTGGCCGTGGGGCTCGTAGAGCGAAGCAATTAAGGGGATTCCCTACTGAAATTATTACTCCATCTTAGAAAATAAAAAAATAAAATAAAATTTACGACATCGATTTGAAAGCAATTTGTTACCTCAAGCACTTTGAAATAAAAATTTTTTGTCTCTTGAAATTTTTTCTAAAAACTCTTCCTTTTCGCGATATTAGCAACTTTATGTCATTTATTTCAACATGTTTATGGGTGGTCTGCCATTTTGTTTTGGGTGGTCCTATTTTTATTTTATTTCTGTCATTTTCCTAGTCTTAAATAGACCTTTAAAATGAGGTATCACATGACCATACTTCCCATTTTAAAATTTTCAATTGCCCACAAAATCCCCATTTTTAGGGGACACTCAAAATTTCCGTTTGCTTCAAAAGATACTTTGGGTTAAGTTAGTATCGTTCCCCAAGGGATATTTGATTGCTTTAACAAACAGAAAAGTTAAATAGGGGAGAAGTGACTTTATAAACACCCTGTATATGCATACGCCAGTAGATAAGCTTGAACTGTGCAACTATCTTTGACTTTTCAACTATGGGCGTGCTAACCACCTGACCCGTGCTATTAGTTCTGGAGGTAGTAGTTCCTCTATAGCACTAAACAATAGTTCAATGTTTGATCAGATTTCAAAAAGGTGTGTTTATATATTGCCAGTGACTCTAAACCCCTGCCGATACTATTATGTCTCTGGTAATAATTCAGACGCGGAAAATATATTATGTTTTACAGTTTTATATTTATTAATGCTTTGTAACAGTAAACATTTTAAAACTCTCTTAAATAATCCCAATAGCATAATAACTCAAAGAAAACGTTTATACATTTCTTTCATATTACAAACCATTCTGAACATAACGAGAAGAAAGTAAGAAATATCACTTACCACTTTAAAGGCTGAATATACTTAAGGAGTTGCAATTAAAATTTTTCAATTTCGAAACTAAGTATTCAACAATTTTAAAGCCGACGAAGCAATCAAATCTTTCAAGGCTATTGGGGGATTTCTCAGGATTATATTTAGAATCAGTCAATATTGTACACATGCGCACAATAAGTCGAAGTTAAGTCTTATACACTGTTTTCATTTCAACATTAGCTAGATTAAGTAATTTCAGATAGATACAGCCAATATTGCTCTGCTATTTGCTAATAATAATCATAATTATTATTATATTACTTTTTAAAAAAACCTAACCTTATTGAGAGGGGTGTTTGTATTTTTAAATCATTTTGGTCGTCACTCTATTTCGTAGCACATACCTTTTCCATTGGGGGTGGGGGGGAGGGTTACATTTTGTGCATTGTAAGAAATATGATACAACTTTCTATATAAGCTCTTTTAATAATAGTTCTAAACGGTTCATTCAACTACACCCAATTCCACGTTTACCGTGCAGTACAGAGCGACCATAAGCCATGTTATCCTTACGTCAGTCTCAGCGATAGTACCCAACTAAAAAACATCAACTCCCATGCAACGCTCGGTCAGTTGACGCAACCCGCAACCATGCTAGACCATGATGTTCGCTGTAATGGTAGTAGCATGTCTATTCTCCCGTAAGACCTGTACTGCACGGTGAACGTGGAATCGAGTGCAGTTTTTAATCAATAATGCATTAATTGCTAATAAAGGAATACTGTTTTTTAGTTAGTCTTGCGATGTAAAATAATTTTTTTGTGTGTTTCTGCTCACAATCCAGTAACTTTTTACCACAGTCTGTGACGATCGTTTCGCTTATTTTATTCGGGCATTGTCGAACCGATTTTAATTTGCATGTATAAAAGCGCGTAAAATTCAAAATGAAAATTTGTATTGCAATAAAAAAAAAATCCGTTGTTATGTGTTATAAATTAAACAGTTGGTTTTTATCAAAAGCGTAACACTATTTTATTTTAGGCCTATACTGAACCAAAACACGTTTATTGAAAACGTTTACATTGATTAGAATAGCAACTTAGAAAAAGATAATTATTCTTCACAATCAACAGTTTTTTTAGGTTAGGTTAAGAAAAAGAAAATAAAAACAGAAAGAAAATTTCTATGGAAAATGCTACTGTCAGCCGATGACTTGAATGCATGCAAGGGGCAGTGGGGTGCGGGAAAGAGTTCTCCCACCACAGCACTAACTAATACCACCACCATCACTATGACAATCGCGCTACTATTGGCGAGGCTTGGGGACAAGGCTGCTCTAGCCAATAGCGGCCGCATTCCATAAGCAAGCATTCAAGTCATCTGCTGACAGTAATTATATCATAACTCAAACATAAGTTGTTGCATATTATGTATATATTTTACCATGTGATATGTCTCATTATATACTATTCAAAGTACACACTATACAGAAATCAAACAATTATATTTAGATTATTATCAATAGGCCTATTAACGTTCAAGAACAAATAACTTAAAACCTAATATTTCGATCAAGCAGACTAACATTGGCAGAATGTATTTATGTAGGTAAAAGTGAAGGTAATTTACAACTGAATAAAGAGCTCGTTTGGTGACTTTCACTTGTGGCAACTCTTAAAATTATTCAAAGAACGTTTGTGTGAAAATATTTTCTGGAATAGTTTTAAACAACTTCAATCTACAGTAATAAACTCTGATTTATAGAAATGTTATATAGTTGGCCAGATATTAAACGCGTTTTTTATAGACGGGTTATTTATAATAGCGTTGATTTACTCATAAATTTGATATACATAAATACACGAAAAGTTACATTTGTTTTTTTTTTTCAATAGTTAAAGTCTGATACAAGTTAAATGGAACAATTAAATTAAGATAGGCCTAGTTTCTTCTTTTTTATTTATTATTTTTTTTTTTGAAGCTGAAATATTGTTAAAAACCGAATAGAGTTTCCCCATATCTTAGCCGAGGTATAAGGTTTTGATGAAATTCAAAGTACTGCATCTAAATTATTTTTTGAAAATGTTATATATATATATACACATATTCATTCGCTTTTAATGAGACTTCGGTCTTTTGAAACAAACTGTGCATAGAATAAACGGTACCAGAAACTGGCACATACTTTCTCACAAACATATTTAAATTATTAAACAGATTCACTGTGACTTCATAATTGTAGGTGGGGTAGGAGAGGTGTTTTTAAAGTAGGAGATTAACTAGTAAAATATATTATTATTATTAGCTGGAGAGAAAACTATTCCATCGATTTCGAACAAATTTGCACCAAACATGTCAATAAGGCCTGAGTAGATACACGAAAACATGTTTAAATTTTTTTGAAAACCAACCCCCTTTTAGGCCAAAAACCCCCCAAAAATCAGTTGTTATTATTATTATTATTAGCTAAACAAGAATTTTTAGAAAGATGCATTTATTGCATATGGTAGGGTACATTAAGGGCTTCATAATAAGCAAAATTTTATCTAAATCGTTAGAACCGGTTTTTTATTAAAAAAATAACAACTGATTTTAAAAAAATGTCAAAACCATTTTTCTTCCATCTATACAGGCTTAATTGACATGTTTGGTGTAAATTTGTTCGAAATCGGTCGAATAGTTTTCTCTCTAGCTTTGTACACATACAGACATACTTAGCCTACATACAGATATACAGGCATACAGAAAGACATTTTGCAAAACCTACTTTTTTAGACTCAGGGTGTCCCATAACGGATATTTCCAAAAAAAATCTCAACATTGAATTTTTTTGCGATCACTATAATTTCTCTATACTATAGTATAGTGAGAAAGTAAAAGCAGGGTCATGTTTATTATTGATTAAATCTATAAGTTTCAATATTGACTTTTATTAACTGTTAATTAATTACTGTGTTATGAACAGAAATGTATAAACAAGGAAAACACATGAAATTGTAATAACCTTGCCTTGAGTGTTTTCCACGTGTACACATTTCAAAACACCTCCAACACCAAGACTACGCCGCTGTAATTGTTTGCAGAGCAATATGAGAAACAAATAGATCCTAATTGATTGTAATTACATTTACGCAACACAAACAAACCAACGAGCTTCATATTAAATACCACGGAGCTTCGCGGGACTGGAACAGTAAGCAAATGTTTTAACAATGCGGGTAATGGGTCTAATCAATACCATACGTTTACTGAAATCAGAGTCAGCTAATAATTGACGGGGTTTACATCTTTATAAACGTTCTTGTGGTATTTACGTAGATATTATTTTGAATAATACAATCAGGAACAAAAAGCTCTGGGCCCTTAATTCGTCTTGACTATTTGCAATTTATTTAGTGTAAATCTACAAGAAGCTCAACAAATGAACTAAGCATAGCTGAACCAAAATAATGAGTTTTGTAGATTAACCTGCAATCATCACAGAGCAGTCCTCTACTTCATTTATCTCTGGTCAACTTTAAATAAGATACGACCTGTGATCAATCTTGGGCCGGCGTTAGGTCTGGAAATAATCCGGTCAAACTATGGTACTACAACACCCGTTCACTGTTCATGGGGTGAACACTTCAATAATACAATAGCACGTATCTATATTATTATATAAAAATCTAATGGTATCTGTCTGTGTGTGTGTTACTCAATCACGTACACACGACTGGATGGATTTGAATGAAATTTTTCACACATATAGATCATGACCTGGAATGAGAAATAGGCTAGAATTCATTTAGATTTAAGGGTTCAAACAAACCCTAAAAGAATAAATATTTATTATTATACTTACATTGAGACTAGAGAGCTGGAAATGTGTACATTTATTTCTTACAAGATATATATAAAAAGTAAACCATATTTGTATTTTTTGGTGTACTGCTAAGGGGTGAAAATGTAACAACCCCTAAAACAATACAAATTAATTATTATACTTCCCATTAAGCGAGAGAGCTGTACATTTTTATATTTATTTCTTACAATACATAGATACTATGTAAATCATATTAGCATTTTTTGCGAGCTGCTAAGGGGTGAAAATGTAATAACAACCCCTAAAACCACGAACATTTATTACTATGCGGCGAAACTTTGGAACGTGTTCGAAGCCACGGGCACCTGCTAGTAGTTTATATTAGAATGTACTATATTACATTAACAAGTAATACTTAAATTAGCAAGTAATATCTTAAAACAGCAAATAATTTCTTGTAAAACACATAATATCATGTTATAGTAAATCATATATTGTGATACGACGTAAATCATGTAATAGCAAGTAATATCAAGTAATAATATGTAATACTTTTTAACACCACGTAATATCTTGTAATAGCATGTAGTATCTTGTAATAGCATGCAATGTCTTATAACAGCATGTAATATCTTATAATAGCACGTAATATCTTATAACAACACTTAATATCATGTGCTTTCTTGTAATAGCAAGTAATATTTTGTATTAGCACGTAATACCTTAAACAAGGAAATAGGCTAATATTTTTAAAATACAAAGTAATACCTTGTAATAACATTTAATATGTTGTAATAGCATGTAATAATGTTGTAATAGTATGTAATATCATGTAATATAACGTAATACCTTGTACGTTGTATCTTGTAATAGCACGTAATATATTGTCACTTAATATCATGTAATAGCACCTTATAGCATGTAATATTTTGTAGCCTAATATCTTGTAATAGCATGTAATATCTTGTATTAGCACGTAATATCTTAAACAACAAAGTAGGCTACTATATTAAATTAGAAAGTAATATCTTGCAATAGCACGACATATACAGGGTGATTTTTAAGTATGGAAACGGCTTTATATCGCGCAACTGGGACGTTCTTGGCGGAAGAAACTTATGATAACCTGTACAGTTTTAAAAATCCTACTTTTTGGTGGTTTTGAAATTTTTGTCCGCCATTTTGGTTCCGCCATATTGGATTTAACTTTATTATTTTAAATGAGATGATGGTCATATGACACATCACCTCAATGTGAAATTTCAAAAGAAAAACAATGGCGCAAACCGTTTTTTGATAGATGCCTTCGTTGTAGAGTTATTAGCATTCAAAGTTGCAGTTTTGGGAAAATTGTGTTCAAAATAAAATTAGGTAGAACGCACTGCACTATCCATTTTTACATTTTTTATTCATGAAGTATCCATTTTTACATTTTTTTATTCATGAAGTATCTAAAAAACTAAATTTAAATAAAGTATTTAACTAATTTTGACAGAATGCATCATCAGCAGCGATATTCTTTCAGTTTCACTTAAAGGAGGCATTCCAATTTGAATTTTTGTAATTTAATGAACGGAATAAACAGAAGGCACTAATAACAATGCTTTAAATAATGAACAACTTGGCCTAAAACTTTATTTTTACTAGCAATATCAAATCAAGTAGTAGTATAAATTGTACTGTTAGTACATGAAAGAAAGTTAATTGTTGTAAATTAACAGCTGATCTTGCAAACAGAATATGAAATAAATTTTTAACAAATTGTCGCAGCTGATCTTTTAGATACCTATTAGCTGAATTTATCAGCTGATCTTGCAAACAGAATATGAAATAATGTTTTAACAAATTGTCGCAGCTGATCTTTTAGATACCTATTAGCTGAATTTAGCACCTACAGCTGATGTATGGTTCATGAAATAGCCACTTATTTTTAGCTCTTGCTATGTCCATTTATTGTTATACTTTTTATTATGATATCTAACCACCATTTAAATTTAGTTTTTTAGATAATTCATGAATAAAAATGTAAAAATTGATAGTGCAGTGCGTTCTACCTAATTTTATTATGAACACAATTTTCCCAAAACTGCAACTTTGAATGCTAATAACTCTACAACGAAGGCATCTATCAAAAAACGGTTTGCGCCATTGTTTTTCTTTTGAAATTTCGCATTGAGGTGATATGTCATATGACCATCATCTCATTTAAAATAATAAAGTTAAATCCAATATGGCGGAACCAAGATGGCGGACAAAAATTTCAAAACCACCAAAAAGTAGGATTTTTAAAACTGTACAGGTTAGCATAAGTTTCTACCGCCAAGAACGTCCCAGTTGCGCGATATAAAGCCGTTTCCATACTTAAAAATCACCCTGTATTGTGATAGCACGTAATATCTTTCAATAGCTAGTAATATCCTAAGCTAAAATTTCAAATGATAATTCAGAAACTATTAAAAGCACAGACTTTTCAACTACTTTACACTCGATTCCACGTTCACTGTGCAGTACAGGTCTTACGTGAGAATACACACACTACTACCATTACAAGGAACATCACGTTTATTGTCATGCGGGTTGCGTCAACTGACCGAGCATTGCATGGGAGTTGATGTTTCTTAGTTGGCTAGTATAGCTGAGACGTCGTATGGGGCTCTCTGCACAGCACGGTAAACGTGGAGTACGTTTAATTCATAAAGTAAGTCAGTAGAGTGGTATAATAGCTAAAATTGAGATTTATTCTCATTAATGAAATACTGGATAGCGTTCGACTTACTTTTGCTAGGATGTTTCTTCAGTAATTTCATTAAACTAATTCACAAGACATTGCCTCCATTTAACATTAAGTAACAGTTTTTGGGATGTTTTTACTAAAAGTTGCATCGAAGACGTATTTACTAAAAACATTTAAATGCTTTAAAAAATAAATTATTTAAAAACAAAATATTTAAATAGGTTAACATACTTTTAACAAGTAGGTAGATACAATGCAATATTTCAACGAGACGAAAGCAATTTATAATATCTACTTTTAAAGCTCATATCTCGAGATACAGGCGTCAAAGTAAAAATGGTCAACTTAATTGAATTATTTTTATTTTCAACATAATCGATATAACTACTGTGTGATGTACGTACCTTAACCTATTTAAGTTTCCACTTCTTATGTATTAAAAGTAGTCTAGCTAATAAAAAGGTATTGTTTTCAGTTAATATTTAGTTATGTGTTTGCCAACATTGAAACTACTCTATTAAATTTTAAGTAAAATATAGAAGCTACGACGACTGAAACAGAAGGATAGAAAACACGATACCAAAACAGATAAAATACGTTACATTTTTTTAATTATTACATTTTGCTTTAAGCCTTAGTTTTTGCCAGTTATACTATGTCAATGGGCGTAAATATTGAACCATAGCAGATGACGTCACTGCCTTGATAGCTAACCTACCGAAGTCTCATATTCTTTGTCTGGGTAGTATTAATAGGTAATTTATTTTAAATATTAGAGAAAAAACATTTTTAAATTCAAATCTCAATCCGACGCCAAGTTAAAAGTAATGTCAAAAGAATACAGCCAAAGAAACACATTTTGCAATTAATCGATTAAGCTTGATAGAGTTAATACAAACTACTTTTATTTGTTGTATTGACAAGTTTTGCCCGTTCATATACTACATTATTACATTTCCTGTTTCGATGGAAAGTCTGGATATAATGCTATCATGATCTTCGAACAGTCGTTATTGTGTTCCACATATTCGTATCTCGACGCTTCTTATCGCAAATGCCGACATTTCCTTGTTTTTATCTTTCGTTTCTATGTTTCGATATCTGAGGCACAAACGTGTAGCAACTTAAATATTGTGCAAAATACTATTTTATTTGATATTATTTTTGGAACGACGTTCCTTAAAGCGGGTTCCGGTAAGAGTTAACAAATAGAAAATGTAATGCGTAACGAAAAAAGTGTTATTAATAAAATTGGTTGCTATTGAAATTACAAATAGAAAAAGCGTTATCAAATTGGTTTCCATGTAAATAAATTCAAGAAACATGTGATTTGGTTCATCAAATTAAATTTAGATAAGATCGGTTCATCCGGCGTAGTTCAGATATTATCGTCAAGCGCTGAAATACATTCAATAAACATAAAATGTTGGTTCAACTTAAAATTTTATTATTGTGTGTATATTTAATATATTTTACCTGCCTTAATGGCAACATACATACGATAATTTTAATTTAGGCCTAGAAAGTAATTTTAAGTCTACGCCTAACCTAAAATTATTTTATGTATGTTGCCGTTAAGACAGGTAAAAATAAATTAAACGTACACACAATAATTTTAGGTTAGGCCTAGACTGATGAACCAACATTTTATGCTTATTGAATGTATTTACAAAGAATGGACATTTAACTGTGTTTAAAATCTTAACATTGATGTTATAACTAATTCTACACCTTTATTATAACGACATTAAACGTATGGAAACAGTAAATATTTGTATAAAAAACTAACTAATATAAGACGGCAATTGCAAGATTAAAATTATGTGTGTATGTTGCCGTTAAGGCTGGTAAAACAATTGAAGAAAACGCGTGATGAACTTCGTTACTGACGTTGGTCCCACGACCGCATACATTAACTTTTTATTCGAGGTAGTGGAAAAGAGGTCAAATAGGTGATCTAAAAATGTATGATTTCGAGCGATCAACTTAGAAGGGAAGATGAACATTTCTACCTGTCTAAGCCTCGTTCTAGTATGAGGCTTAAGTTCTACCAACTTTTCTCAGATCAGAACATTCCTTAGGTGGGCCTTGATCTTCCCACAGAAAGGATCTAGGCCAATGAAAGCCTTTTTTGCTCAACTTTAGCAAGTCGATCAGTCGCCTTATTTCCCTTGTACCCACACAACTTGTTTACCTTAATCGGAAAGTCTATTGATATGTTCCGACTACAAGAGTGCGTTACAATTTATACAGGCTATGTCCCCTAACTAATTAGTATGAGACAATTTTAATTCTCTACACCCATTTTTCCTAAGGTGTATTGAAGTGACATAATGTTGGTATAAATGGAAACACTAGAACAGATACCGCAGTTAATGAAGCCACGTGGAGTTCTTTTTAACGTGTAAAGCCATTTGAATTTTGTATCGAATGTAAATGGCCATGTTTTGAAATTGAATTGCAGCTAAAACATTAAGAGAGGCGAATACATTGGTCGTCCTTGGATTTTGTCAGTGCGCACTAGTTCTCGTCAAGAAGGTATAGTTTATATTCTACGCATCGGTCGTTCTATGCTGGTCCATGGTTCTAATGTGACAAGGATCCGCCTATATTTTCACGGCATAGCTATCTTCAAGCTCTTACTTTTAGAGTGTGACAAATTAAAAAATGTCCTTAGGTGGTTTTGTCTACCCAATTCCATTAATGAGATACTGTAAACCGATTCCCAAATGATTGATCTGGTGTATTCGCATTGTTTAAATTTAGGAAATTAAGATTTTGTACGACTGCGTATTGAAATTAGGAAACAAATAAATTGTTGCACCCTACCCTAAATCGACTCGAATATCCATGTATTTCAAGTGTACCAAGTTTTGTGCATGCGCTTGTTTTGTTCAAATCCATATAATTTTTGTGCGTGAGGGACCAGACTTATTACAGAGAACAAAAGTATAGCTCCGTTAGTCGACTTTAGAATATTGACAAGCAGAATGTAATGGATATAATAAAACATCCATTACAACTCCCAACAATTTTTTGGAACCAAATTTGTTTACTCTAGCTTTTACGTACAAAACGAATGATGTAATTTCCATTCGAGCCTTAAACTCTTGATGGAGAAAGTCAATAATTTGACCACGCAGGTGGACCGCTGACGTGAGTTGAGCAAATTTTCAAAATTAAGTTTATATGCCTATGTTTTAGGGTTTCAACCAACAATTTGGGAAATAGGTCTACTCACGAAAGCGTTGAACAGCTGTCTTTGTGAACGCAATATATCAGTAGAATTTGTTTGCGTCTAGTGGCCTCGCGAGTTTGCACCACTTGGCTTCGAACCGTGTACTTCTATGGTGTTTTACGTTTTGATCGATTTTGGGGGAACCAAACAAGCTTAAAGGTCGCCTAAAAGAACAAAATGTGCAGAATAACATCCTACATTTATATTTTTAGAAAACACTTTTAAAAAAATTCAATCTCGTAGTAAAAATCTCAAAAAATATTTACTTAAAAAACGTACTTCCGTTTGCTGGATTGTTTTGGCTAACGAACTCGTTCGAGCGACATAGAAAACCAACATGTGTACCAAATTTGGACCAAATCGGACTTGAAATGCGGCCTCTAGAGTGCGATATATATGATTTTTTTTGACACCCCAAAACGTTTTCTGGGGACCATGATCGGTACTCATTTGCTACTCCCGACCTTGGATCTTACTATAATGGCCACTGCAATAGCTCATTTTTTCTATGGAAATTCGCTAATAACGATCATTGTTTACTGAGTAGAATATTTAAACTATGTGTGTTCACAACCATCGTAGGTCCAATATTGACTGAGCTTTGCAATTAGGAATATTGCACCTTACAGTAGTTTTAACGTTATTAAACAGTCCTGTGTACACATTAACCTCTTGTTATTCTTCATCAGCGTTCGTTAGGCTCAAGTCCCAATCACGAATTATACAAGGATACTGAATTGACTCATAACCAGACTTTTATATCTGCGGAAAGAGGGCAGGAGGGTGGAATAAAGCAAACAGTGGATGGCTGACTTCCAATCAGACGGGATATGACTAGTTTGTGTTCTTCTTGGTTGGAAACACATAATGAAATTAAATAATCAGCACTATTTAATACCGAGTACATTTTATTTAACATTGGATTTATTTATTCGAAAACAAAGAAATTGAATTTTTTATTCAAAATTGGAATTCTATCAGCTAATTATCTGAGCTCCAATATTGACTAAACTTAACAATCGGGAATGTTTTACCTTGCTTTAGCTGTAACAAGATTAATCAGCTGTGTGTATAAAAGTAGTTGATTGTTAGGCTTCATCAGCGTTCGTTACGCTAAAGGCTCAATCACGGCTAAAGTCTCGCATCAACTGTGGTTTTATTTTGTTTCCTGTGCAATTACTTAAATACCTTTAAGACGTTACAAGGAGAGGCTATGAGACTATGTTTAGAAATTGCAAAAGCTTGGTTTATAAGTAAGTGAGGATCTTTTAAAATTATTTCTTTAATGTTATGTACAGTAAAAGTTTTTCCCATCAGTCATTACATGCTAATATAAGATATATTCGTACTTTACTGTTTGTCTGTCCATAGGCCTTACACAGGTAAATGGCAATGGATTTCTTTAGAACGGATAAACATATTACAAAATGTTACGTAAAATGGAAACCTTCATTTATTCCATTAATCAAAACTAAAAATATTTTCTTTTGAATTTTGAAATAACGAAATATTTTGTAATAGTGTTAAGTTTGTTTTAATGAATGGTATGTTGTATAGTTTTAAAAGTTTGATATAACAACTTGTTAAGTGCAAAATAAATTATTATTTTAATAATGCCTTATTTCTGTAGAATATGAAATGCAGTTGACGACAAATTGACCACATGATTAAACTTTTTGCAAGGCTTTGCCAACTTTTTATTGAATAGAAAGTTTATAACTTGAATAAAATTATACTCATTAACAAACAATTGTATCAAATTTTTAAATGTCTGTTTAACTTAAAAGAGTTATATATGTATTTATAAATGTCATGTTATTTTCATTTAACAGTTTCAACCGGTAAAGTTATGGCGATAGATTAACCACAATTTTTGCACTCCAGTTGATGGTCACGACCATAAATAAGTCTTGGCTGTTCATCTCAAAAAACTTTGAGAACAGTAAAAAAAAAAACATTTTCACTGAACAACAAGAAAAACACATTTTTGTTAAATGTATTTGTAATTTATTATTTTATCATTTATTGAATACTTAATTGCAAACAAAAATATAAAACATTTTGGTTTATTTCTTGTTATTTACATCAGCCTATGATTAAATGTGTGTTTTGTCTGCCATGTAGCCACTGAAATAAAATTAAAATTAGCTATATTATTTTTTAAGGTTTTCACACTACTGTACATTTAAAATCAAGTGGACTTGCGTAACTCATGAAGGAGCCGTTCAGAAGATACGCTCACTTCGACTGAGCAGAATGAAGTACTTCAGAGATCCACAAGGTTGTAGTTGACTAGTTCAGTAGTTCACTAACTGAAGGGCTCAATTGTTTTCTTTCTGAACATCTGGTGATATGTGAAGCGTAAGGATTGTAGGTCAGTAGTCCAGTAGTCCACCCAAATTCCGGCTCCCATTCCGGCTCTCATATCTTTTAGATATGTGTCTATATACAAATGAAGGAGTTGTTTCTTAACATCTCACTATCTCAGTCTCAGTAGACACCAAACAGTCGATGCCCGTGTTTTACTTCGTACAATTTATTTGATTGAGTGCTTAAAGTAAAGAACAAATATTTGTTAATATACATTGTCCTTGCAGTCTATATTTTATTACTGTTGAATGTATATTAAACTATTACTTATGTATTAGTTTGATAGTTTAATTTACTTTCCATTAATGTTCTTATTTATAAAGTGATCGTAGTTTTTTTTTCTACCAAAATAACATTTTAATAAATATTTATAATTTTATTTTAACTTTAATAAGTGAATCATATGCGTCTATTAAGAAATTTGTAAAAACAAATTTATACTAATATTTTTTCAATCAGTTCAGTAGTTCCAGAGATTACCCCCCCCCCCCCCCTTTTTTGTGTTAAATCATTTAGATAAAAACATTTTTCATTTCAATATTTTTAAATTTAGTTGGAAAAAATTCTAAGGTTATGCCTAGACTGATGAATTTATGAGCATAGCAACAAATTGAATAAAATATCACATAAAACAGCTGTTTGCTCTAATATTTCTATGAACACCTGATTCCAAATTTTGAAGAAACTTATTATTGTATTTCTAACTTTTAAGTTAGGTTTTTTGAACATTTAACATTATTTACCATCTTCGCTTTGGGGTTATTATTAATCCTACACCTTTATTATAAAGAAAAGATAACATTATTATGTGTATAGAAGGTTCCAACGGGGTTGGCGTGCGGGGCACGTAGTGGTTTCCCCTAGTATGTAATAATATTGTGTAGCTTAATATTACACATTATGTTTTAGTATTATGCTGATGTCAGTAGTTTGAAAAGCATTTAAATCACTCACTACATCTCATTCAATACGTTCTGAAATACTGAACTACGGAACTGCAATGGTGAACTAGTTCCTTTCACTAAACTAATTCAGTAAACTGAACGACATTGCTCAAGCCTAAAATCAAGGGCAATAAATTAAACCTATATTTAAGTGCATTTTTTAAATATTGAATTAGTACTATTTTTTTTTAATAGGTAAAATTTATTTAATTTCAACTATTGGGAGGAATTTGGGAACACACGAAGTAATTAGGTACATTATATCATAGATATGTTTCGGTGGATGCATGGGGAATTGCCTAGCCTTACACTTTCTAATAAAAAATAAATAAACAATTTTTGTTTCATATTAGGTTCTCCTATTATAAAAAACCTTTTCAAAATTTGGCAATCAAACATAAATGAGTTTAATAATATAAATCATAAAATAAGAAACGTACTATATAGTAAACTGTATAGGAAATATGAGTGAGAGGTTGAGGAAAATAAAGTTATTAGTTTTTTCTGTAGTGGTAGTCACCTTAGATTTGTTCCCGTGAGATTAATATTAATTTAAAAACCTATTATTTCGTTTAAGTTTTATTATAAAATGGTTTGCAAGGTATAATTTTAACCACAATCATAATAAGCATCCATTTTGCGTTTTAGGTTTTGTAAATAATGCTGTTCAACTGTTATGCAATTGACATTTTTAAAGCACCAAGTTTGCATTTTTCCTTGCACAATAATAAATAAAAGTAATTCTTGTCGGATCCAAAATTTTACTAAAACAATATTTAGTTTTTGTCTCGCAACGCAATAACAAATGATAGATTTATAAAATGGTTTTAAATGAGGCAATGTCAAAGCGCTCAGTTAAAAGAAACTGAAGCACTGTAGTCGTCTGTAATTTTTCCTTTTCTCTTCTTTAAACTGATGAGGACTTTCTCGTCTTTTTAAAACCATTGGCACAAGGACAGCAAGTTATTCTTGTAGAGCGCCACTAAAGTGGCACAAACTCATATTGTTAATTACCTCATTATAAAATCCGAAAAAATAAATCGTTGCTAACTTACATCTGACTGTGTAACTGAACAATTGTATCGGTTTATTATTTAGTGGTTTCTAAAATAGAAATATAATTTAGCAGTTTTTATTCTAGCATTTATTTTATACTTAATAGCAACAAAAATAAAAAAACATTATATTTTCTTGTCATTTATCTGTGATTAAATATGTGCTTTGTCTGCTATGCAGCCACTGGTGTAAAATTAAAAAGGAGGCCATATTAAGGTTTTCAAACAATACTAAATTTAAAAGAAATTGCAATAAATATATCTCTATTGAAATGCATTTTTTTTTTATATTGCGTTTATTGTATTATTCCAGTTTGATAAATAGGTACCATTTATATAACTTCAACTATAATACAGAGGATGAACTTAGTGAGAGGGGTGTGTTATATGGCAACACACTAAGTACATTACATCATCATAGATATCTTTCGGTCTATGCACGGAATTAAATTGGTTAGCCTAAAACTTACCTTATAATACATTATAAGAAAACTATTTTTCTTTATTATTAGGTTCTCCCAGTAAAAGAAAACCTGTTCAAAATTTGGCTATAATTGAAAATGTCAGTATAATACCTGGACTAAGAAACGTATTATGTAATAAACAGTATATGAACTATTAGTGAGAGGTTGGGGAAAATAAATTTGTTTAAGATTTTGCTGCAGTGGTGGCCATCTTAAACTTTTATCCCTTAAGATAAATGTTAAATTTAATACCAATTATTTCGTTTATGTTTTATTATAAAATTGTTTACAAGGTCTCATTTTAACCACAATCTTAATAAGCATCAGTTTTGCGTTTTAGAATTTTGTAAATCCTGTTCATTTGTTTTGTAATTGACATTTTGAAAGTACCAAGTTTGCATATTTTCCTTACACAATAATAAATGAATAATTAAAAGTAAACCGCCACCGGATCCGAAATTTTATAAAGAATTTTTATTTTTTGTCTTATCATGTATTTACAAAACTTAGATTTTATAAAATGGTTTCAAATGTCAAAGCGCTCAGCTGCAAGAAACTAAACTGAAGCTCTAGATTATTTCGATAATGTCTAATGTTCAAATAACTACCTTAGGAAATTTTGAACTACAAAAATATTTCTCCTAATTTACTTAATTTTATGAGAAATATTATAAAATAATTTAGTAATATTAAAAATAATTAAAAAATTTCTTTGAATCTATATATTGCTTCAATGACTTAATATTCCAAAAGTCTTTTCGGTAATGCTTGAACCAATAACTGGAGATTGTTCCTAACAAAAAATATTGTGATCATCTTCGACCTACGAAAGTAAAATTTTGGTTGCAATTTACTAAATATTTAAACTATGTGTGTTCACAATCATGTAAGTCCAATATTGACTGAGCTTTGCAATTGAGAATGTTGTAACTTACAGAAATTTTAACGTTATTAAACAGTCATGTGTACCAATTAACCTCTTGTTATTCTTCATCAGAGTTCGTTAGGCTCAAGTCCCAATCACGACTAACTATACAAGGATACTGAAATGACTCATAACCGCACTTTTATATCTGCGGAAAGAGGGCAGGAGGGTGGAATAAAGCAAACAGTGGATGGCTGACTTCCAATCAGACGGAATATGACTAGTTTGTGTTCTTCTTGGTTGGAAACACATAATGAAATTAAGTAATCAGCACTATTTAATACTGAGTGGATTTTAAGTTAACATTGGATTTATTTATACGAAAACAAAGGAATAGATTTTTTTAAATTTGAAAGAGTTCTATCAGCTAATTATATGAGATCCAATATTGACCAAGCTTAACAATCGGTAATGTTTTACCTTGCATTGGTTTAACAGAATTAATCAGCTGTGTGTATAAAAGTAGTGGCTTGTTAGGCTTCATCAGCGTTCGTTGCGCTAAAGGCTCAATCACGGCTAAAGTCTCGCATCAACTGTGGTTTTATTTTGTTTCCTGTGCAATTACTTAAGACGTTAAAAGAAGAGGCTAGAGGCTATGTTTAGAAATTGCAAAAGTTTGGTTTACTAGTTAGGGAGAAAGTATTCTAAGTGTCCGCTTAATGTTATGTACAGTAAAAGTTTTTCACACCAGTCATAACATGCTGATATAAGATACTCGTACTTTACTGTTTGTCTGTCCATACAGGTGAATTGTGACGGATTTCTTTAGAACTGATAAAAATATTACAAAATGTTACGTAAACCTGCAAACTTTCATATAATCCATTAATCAAACTAAAAATATTTTCTTCTGAATTTTGAAATAACGAAATATTTTGTAATAGTGTTAAGTTGTTTTTATGAATGGTATGTTGTATAGTTTTTAAAGTTTTTGCGAAAATGAAACGCTAGTAAAACGTTCAGTCAGCATATATTATAGTTTGATATAACAACTTGTTACGGGAAAATATATTATTATTATTATGGATTGTGTACTTGTTGCAATTAATGTATTTGTGTATTGTGAATATATGACGACCTGAAGAGGTATAATATATACTAGAAAATAAGATTACGGTCTGGAAACGCGTCGTAAGTAAGACAACACAACGAAGTCAAACGAATAAAAATCAGGTAAAATACTTTAGTAATTTCCTGTATTTATCTCATATTATTTTTTCTTAAAAAAAATAGGTATTTTGTATTTGACAGTACCGACAAAACGATTGTTATATTTCTAGTTTCACTTTTCGTTAAATTATGACACACTGCATGAAAAACTTGCATATAATTAATTATAATAATATTTGGAATCAAAATCCTTAAAAGCAATTCACTGGAAATGTACTAATTTTCCATCGGTTTTCGAAATTTGTATATTTATTTTTCACAGCCCTCGACAAAACATATATATGGGTTTGTTAGAAAAACGTTACATGTACATACAATTGTTCAGAATTATCTATATAAATTAATGTTTACATTATACAACACAACAAATTAATATTTTAGATAAATATATAATACATATTAAAAAAAATCAGTTAAATTATCTTGTGGCAGAGTGTATTAAATTCCATATATTTGTATTATGGCCATAAGTGTATTTATTTATAAATGATTTAACTTTTCAGATAAAATTTACAAAATCGTTTCTAAAAATTGTAATAAAATTAAATTAAAATGTTTGCTACGTCGGTAAAACTCAAACATAGCTCGACTGATACGATTTGGTAATATTATGTTGTTTCCATTTTTTTTTTTTTTGACTGTTAAACATGAATGTCAACAACATCGTGCAAAATGTTTAGACCATAAACATTTTAAAAGGTTTTTATTGCATTATTCCGTTTTAAATGTTTAAACTTCAGTTCAGCTTTGAATCAACTAATAAAAGAGCCACAAGCAATGTAGGTTAATGGATTTTTCATGATTGCATTATAAAACATTTGCAATCAAATGCAATATTGTCATACATTGGACATTGTTGGCACGAAGGATTTTATTGAAGAATATCAGATTAATTGGGAGATAAATTGAAATAACCGCAGACATATTCTGTCGAGTCGATAACTATTAGTGGTTTGTGTTAAAATGGAACAATTTATGAAACAATTTTTAATGTCGGAATAGTTTATAATGTTTTTTTAGTAACATTGTTTTTAAATTTTGTTTATCAAATTTAGATGAGAGAAAAAAATATAACTTAAGGCCTATGTTAACTATACATGTTCCCTAGCACGGTGTCCACAAAATAGAGGAAATAACACATTTAAATTTTTGTTGGGTGGAGATAATGTGGGTAATGTATGTATAATCAAGGATCATAGATATGCTTCGGTGGACGCACTGAGAATTCTACCCTACCCTTAAACTTTCTAATTTAATATAAATAAACAATTTTTATTTAATATTAGGTTCTCCTATTATAAGAAAACCTTTTCAAAATTTCGCAATAAAGCATATTGTAGTGGGAGTTTAATACTATAAAATATTAAATAAGAAACGTACTTTGTAGTAAACTGTATAGGAACTATCAGTGAGAGGTTGAGGAAAATAAATTTATTAGTTTTGCTGTAGTGGTGGCCAGCTTAGATGTGTTCCCCTAATATCAATATTAAATTAAAAGCCTATTATTTCGTTTACGTTTTATTTTAAAATGGTTTGCAAGGTATTATTTTAACCACAATCATAAAAAGCAACCATTTTGTGTTTTAAATTTTGTAAATAATGCTTTTCTTTTGTTATGAAATTGATATTTTTAAAGCACCAAGTTTGCATTTTTCCTTGCACAATAATAAATAAAAGTAATTCTTGTCGGATCCGCAATTTTATAAAAAAAAATTATTAATTTTTGTCTCGCAACGCAATAACAAAATATAGCTTTATAAAATGGTTTTAAATGAGGCAAGGTCAAAGCGCTCAGCTACAAGAAACTAAACTAAACAGCTGGAGTCGCCGGCAATTTTTCTTTTTCTCTTCTTTAAACTGATGAGGACTTTCTCGCCTTTTAAAATCTTTGGCACAAGGACAGCAAGCTATTCTTGTAGCGCGCCACTAAAGTGGCACAAACTCATATTGTTATACCTCATTATAAAATCCGTAAAAATAAATCGTTGCTAACATACATCTGACTGTGTGTAACTGGACAATTGTATCGGTTTATTATTTAGTGGTTTAAAAAATGTATTATCTAACAATACTTGCACCTACAGTTTATCTGTTAGCCTATTTATCGACATTCTTGTTCGAAATAGAAGTTAAATGAATGTAAGTCTGTTTCGTACAAAAAGGAACCTATACACTCAAGCAAGCGATGTAAATGAAACAAATCAGAGAACTAAGGAAATTAAAAAAAAAATAAGTTAGATTATTTCGATATCGTCTAATGCTCATATAACTACCTTAGGAAAGTTTGAACTATAAAATTATTTCTCCTAATTGACTTATTTATTAGGCATACCGTAGCCACATTTAGTAGTACAAAAATAATAAAATCTGTTCTTTGATTCCATTTGTTGCTTCGATGACTTAATATTTTCAAAAGTCTCGAACTAATAACTATAGATTATCGCAACCCAACATATTGTGATCGGCTTCGATCTATGGAAAAAAAATTTATTTGGGAGTTCCGTAGTACTTTGTAGCACTTGGAGGAGGGATTAAACCATGACCTTTGGAAGACACCTTTATATTCCGAAATCAACTCAGTTACATCTTTAAAGTATCGTTAAAATTCTGAATGGAACCATCATTACCCTAATTTTAATCTGGCAATAGGAAGAAAATTTGATAACTGATTTTCAATGTAGACGTCACAATTCACTACGTATGATCCCTGCTCTCTTTGGACTCAAGTTTATATTTTCATTTTTTTAATCTGTGTGTGTTATTTTTTTTTCTCTATTTCTATTTTCTGTACATAAGAAAGTATAAAATATCAGCAGACAAAACATTACTCAGTATGGATATTAAACATGTGTGCATCACAAATTATGATTCGAGGCATTCAATTTTACTATGCAAAATTTTGGGCTTTGAATACAAATTTTATTTCATACTGAAATACTATATTAATACCAGGTGTTCCGAAAGTCTGAAAACTGTTGAATATATATTTTTCTGGAAAAACGTTTTTTTAAGACACTTAATTT
>JAGFPH010006545.1:37651-54593 GCA_018207615.1 Philaenus spumarius | reverse complement strand
GTGGTCCTAAATTACAAAATAATATTTGTGATATTATATTTCAATTCCGTAGACATAATATAGTGTTTTCGTGTGACATACGGCAGATGTACAGACAAATAAAAATTATGCCTACGGATCAGAATTATCAATTAATTTTATGGCGAAACCATGAATCACAACCTTTGTTAATCTACAAATTAAGCACAGTTACTTATGGTTTTAAAACTGCACCTTATTTAGCCATAAGAACACTCCATCAATTGGTCTACGACGAAGGTCAACAATATCCGCTCGCTTCCGAAATAATAACAAACAATATTTACGTTGATGACATTGTTACGGGATCCTATGATTTGACTTCCGCTTTAATATTACAACAAGAGCTTATCAGTTTACTTTCTAAAGGTCAATTTCAATTAAGGAAATGGACGTCAAACTCTTCTGAGCTATTACAGTCTGTGCCAGAAGCACATCGTGAAACGCCAATATATTTCAAATCGGAGGATGAACCGCTTTTCTCCATTTTAGGCTTAAAATGGACACCTACAACAGACGAATTTTCGTACACAATACAAATTACTGAACATCGCTACACTAAACGCTGTATTTTATCTGTCATTGCACGATTATACGACCCGTGCGGTTGGTTAACTCCTATCATATTTCACGCAAAATGCATAATACAACTCTTGTGGACAATTGGTGTTTCCTGGGATGAAATAGTACCAGACAACATTATAAGTACTTGGCAAACATTTATTAACGATTTACCTAATCTACAAGAATTAAAAATACCTCGCTGCATTAATTTAAGCATCGCTTCTAACATTCAACTACATGGTTTTTGTGATGCCTCTGAACAAGGTTACTCTGCTGTAGTCTACCTGCGCACTATCGATGATAAAAACATAATTAAAACTCATATTGTGATCGCAAAGTCTAAAGTCGCACCACTAAAACGCATATCGCTACCTCGCTTAGAGCTGTCTGGAGCTCATTTACTCGCTAAACTAATACAATATTCCGCTAATTTAATCTCGCCATTCTACAAAATTAATTCAATCCGCTGCTGGTCCGATTCAACTATTACTTTAGCGTGGATCAAATCACCTTCCTACAAATTAAAGGTCTACGTCGCTAATAGGGTCTCGCAAATCCAAGATTGGGTTTCGCCTGAAAAGTGGTCTCACATCCCCACCTGTCACAATCCTGCTGATTGTGCCACGCGACCCATCTCCTCACACGCTCTTATAAGTCACCCATTATGGTGGACTGGGCCTCAATGGCTACAACTTTCCGACCATGAATGGCCAATACCACTAAATCCAGTGGTGGACATTCTTCCTGAAATTCGTTCCAACCCCCTCCACATAGGTATTACATCATATTCATGTGAGTGGGACCTGCTCAGCAAGTACTCAAACTGGACAACTTTTAAACGTGCATTCGCATATATACTAAGATTCATCCACAATTGTAAAAACGAATCAAGGCTTAGTGGATCGCTATCATTAAATGAACTCAACGCAGCAGAAAGGAATATTATTAAATTAATTCAACAACGTCATTTCGCAACTGAAATTCAACATATACCCCTTGGGGGGGTTGTCCTTACAAACCTTGCCCATTAAACCTACAACGCCTTTCGCCCTTTGTTGATAAGGAAAACCTCCTACGAGTAGGCGGAAGAATAAAACACTCTGCAGCCAGTTATAATGCAAAACATCCTATGTTGCTTCCTAAAAAACACCATGTTACAAATTTAATCATAAATCATTACCACTTAAAACACTTACACGCTGGACCACAACTCCTGCAATCACTCCTTAGTCAAAAATTTTGGATCCTGTCAGCTCGTAGCGTAATTCGCTCGTGTGTTCATAGATGCATCACCTGTTTTCGAGCAAAACCTGTTAACGTATTTCCTTTAATGGGAGATTTACCTAAAGACAGACTAGTACCCACAAGACCCTTTCAAAAAACAGGAGTAGATTATGCCGGTCCTTTTTTAGTAAAAATTCACACGTTACGTCGAGCAGAAACAGTGAAAGTGTACTTATGCATTTTTATATGTTTTGTAACCAAAGCAGTTCATTTGGAAGTAGCAATGGACTTAACCACGGAAGCTTATATAGATGTTCTCACAAGGTTTACATCCCGCAGAGGGTTATGTTCAGATATTTTTTCCGATTGCGGAACTAATTTCACGGGCGCCGCTTCCAAATTGAACATCTTAATGACAAAAATGCTCAGACAATCCAAAGAAAATGTAAATCGCTTCTGTACTGAATACAACATTAAATTCCATTTTTTGCCTCCCTCTGCCCCTCATCAGGGTGGTCTTTGGGAAAGCGCTGTTAAAAGCGCTAAACACCATCTCACGCGCATGATAGGTGAGCATCGTTTATATTTAATGGACTTCGTAACTTTAACTACTAAAGTAGAAGCCATTTTAAATTCTAGACCCTTAACGCCACTGTCCAGCGATCCAAATGACCTGTCCGCTTTATCGCCAGGCCATTTTCTAATTGGAGAACCTTTACTATCTCTTCCTGAAGAAAACTATTCACAGATTACGCAAAACCGCTTAAAACAATGGCAATTAATTCAACGCTTTTCTCAACAACTCTGGAAACGCTGGAGTACAGAATATCTCTATACTTTAAACCAGAGACTGAAGGGTTCAACTCCGTCTGAAAATCTATCAGTAGGAGATTTAGTTCTAATACATAACCATCAAACCCGTCCGCTCGCTTGGCCATTGGGACGCATTTTAGAAACACACCCTGGTAAAGATGGCACCGTAAGAGTTGTAACAGTTAAAACTGCGTCAGGAACGCTCAAGCGACCCGCAGTTAAAGTTTTCAAACTTCCTCTTTATAACTAACCATATAAAACCATCTACATAAAAACAAACTTCAACCCTTTCTCTTCGCACCTCAACCCTTCCGCCGGGCACCCCACTCCTACTTCAGTTCTCGTTTTTCCTACCTTTCTGCTTCAAGATTTAAGCCTTTCCTTTCCTACCATCATAAATTATTTTCACCTATTGAAACACTGTTTCAAGGGCGCCGCTATGTTTAGTAAAATCTGCTTACCAACTACTACAATATTATCCTAAACAAATATACTGCTCTCATGCCTGTCCGGAAGAGTTCCCGCTAAAAACCGCCATGTTTTACCCCCGCACATCCCTACCTTCAGTCTGTCTTAGATTGGATGCCGTCCATGACGCACCAGTTTTTTATTACCGCCGCTCTCGCCACAATCGTTTTTAGTAAAGAACCACCGTCTTCAAATCTGAAGGACGTTGGCAACACTATAACGATTAGTTTACTAATTCTAGTAATTCAGTTTAATTTCGCCGCTCACCAGAACTACGGTTCGTAGTGTTCTCGCTATAAACTTTAACCGCTTAGCTCGCGTGGCCTTCCGCCATCTTGAACAAAGATTCTAAACCTGACATTATAATAAACCGAATATTTAGTAAATGTGTTTATCTATGTGTTGTGATAAGTGTATGTAACTGTAGTGCGTGGACATTGTCTTCAAACCATCAACCATCAACTGCAACCAGCGTGCACGCTTGGCCAGGACTTCTACACCGCTCCAGTGATCTCAAGGTACGCCAGACTTACGTTTTAGTTTAACATAGATAAACACTTATATTTCAACTATTCGAATCTATAGTATTATCCAGTGTCAATAATCTGGATTGGTCCCTCGGTTCTACAATATTTTGTATGTAATTGTAACTATCCTAAATTGATTACATTGCTTCAACAATTTTCTTTATTAGAGTTTATAAATTTCATTAAATCCCGAACATTACTGCACATGTGTCAGGATCTATGTTAGCACTACCCCCATCTGATCTAAGTGTCTCGGTCCTAATCAATCTTTTTGTGTTCCCTTCATCAACTATTTTGCCCTTTTGTAAGGGGTCATGAACCTTGGTTTCATAGTTATATCAGTTTTCTCTCTATTGTTTAAAATAAAACCTGTTGTCCTTGCAAAAACTCTGGCCTTACTGCACATTTGTCAGGATCTATGTTAGCACTACCCCCATCTGATCTAAGTGTCTCAGTCCTAATCAATCTTTTTGTGTTCCCTTCATCAACTATTTTGCCCTTTTGTAAGGGGTCATGAACCTTGGTTTCATAGTTATATCAGTTTTCTCTCTATTGTTTAAAATAAAACCTATTGTCCTTGCAAAAACTCTGGCTTTACTGCACATGTGTCAGGATCTATGTTAGCACTACCCCCATCTGATCTAAGTGTCTCTGTCCTAATCAATCGCCATCAGAGTATATAATAATATATTTGCTAAACTAATTTGATTCGCTGTAGTGGTAGGTGATAGAGGTGTGTCGGAAGTACTGTAATCAGTATTTTGTATTTCGTTACATAGCAGAAACACAAAGTAATCGCTACTAACGGTTCGATGTAACAGTTAAGGCTACTTTATTACTTTGGTGCAGTGTAGACTCTCTGAATTCTTTGAATACACATTGTGAGTCCAGTACTGATAGCGCATGCACAATAGTCCATGAAATAGTGCATGATTGTGCATGATAGCGGTGGAGTTGGAATGAAATGGGATGTAACTATTAACGTAACGATTTAGACGGGAAGTTGGCCTAACAAGTCAAGTGAAACAAGTTCCATTTTTATTAATTGTATATTTCAAGCGTTTTATTATTATTATTGTATTTTTTATAGTCATAGTAATTATGGACTTTTTTAGTAGGGCCTATTATTAAGAAAAGTTGTGTTGATTTTTTATGAACATTCTTTTATTAGTATAAATTATCAGAAAAATGTGTTCTTATAGCATCCAGTAACATTTTAATTAACTTAACCTTATAGTATATTTTGGCTATTTACTTGTTTTATGAATATGAATACTATGAACGAATACTTATTAAAAGTGTCATTTCACTCGAGTGGTGGTTTACAAAAGTAATGGTTTGTTCAGCAATACAGTACGTATTTCAGTACACGAATAATAATAATTTTTAATCAGTAGGCCTACTTCAATGTAGCTGTATTTGTTGTATTCAAATACATCTGAGTAATAACTTATCCCAGCACTAGTAGGTGAGTGAAGCAAGCAATGGTGGCGTCCTTGGTTAATTTTTACTAGAAGTTTTATATTTTCTGTCTAACTTATCTTTAGTTAGTCCTTTATTTGATGTTTTTTGTGGGATTTTCCAGGTATAGTCTGAATTAGTTTATATACATCATAAGTTATCAAACATTAGATTAGATTAGCTTCAACAGAAATAGGCTTACCCATTTAACAATAACCTTGGGTTTTTAAACATTAGATATTGATTTTACTGTTTTGATTTATGCAAAAAGCTTAAACATTATTATTCTATATAAATTTGTTTGCTTAATGTCTTTATGCCAGCTCTACTAATAGGAGACGGGGAGTGTAATAAGTCATAAAAATAACCTACGCTGATTCAAACTCAAATCCTAGCATATATGTCATGTTGCTACCATGCCAACTGAGCTACCTTCCCTTTAACTAGAAAACTAATGAATGTTTATTAATTATGTTTTCCCATAGTTCAATATTAGAATCAAGGTATCGCCACTTTAAATGCTACGGCTAATATTTGCCGTGCTAAATCGTCCATCATGCACACAACCCAACTTGGGTCGCACGAAGTAATAATCAAAATAAATTTTGGCATTTGGTTTATTTTGTATCATGTTCAGTAATTTTTTGTTTAATTCAATAACATCCTTATATTAGGCTATTTATATTTGTAATGTATTTCCTATCAAAATTAATACTTTTCTAAAATAATTTTAAAAACTTACAAAAATCTTTAAACTTTTTGAAGGTTTGTATAAATGTGTATTATTTTGTGACTCAAGTGGACTGAATGTTTCTTATCAATATTTGCTGACAAATAGAGCAAGTAATCCACCCAAAATTGCAAAACAAAATATATGTGATAACTTTTTTATTTTGATTTATAAATCAGACTTAAAACACTTTATTTCATTATTTTTAAGTCCTAGTAATGATAAATCTAATTATGTCATTACCTTTTCTATAGTTTGTTCCCTTATATATTTGATTTAGCCTTCTTCGTGTAGTTTGTTAATAATTTTGCTTTAGAAAGTTCTTAAAAGGAAAAACGGAATTTTTTGATCATTTATTTGTTTGTCTGTCTCAGTTAAATTGTTCTGGAACAGATATCAAACTGAACTGTATAAAGTATGCATAAGACCCGTGTATAATATTTCAGTAGTCAAAACTTCAGAAATATTTTAATATAGATTTTGGGGGAGGTGGGAGGTAAAAGTTTAGTAAAAAATACAGTAGAGTCCCTCTATTCCGAACCCCGCTATTCTGAAATTCCGCTTTAAGAACATGCATAGAGCCTAAGCTAGTTGAAAATGCCTGAAACCAAATTGGAATGAAAGCTGGTTACTTACAGTACATTTATACAATTCTGTAGAATAATTTTTAATCACTGCTAAACACACAAAATAACAAATTTACACACACTTAAGTGTAGGTTTACACCATCCGTTTTTCCCTTCGGTTGCGTTTTGTTAGCGGAAATTGACAACACAATAATCCCAATGGGCCTGTTGAAATTGTCCAGTTTTGTTTCCTTCACGTTTTCCATCCGTTTCGCGGAAAAGAAGCTACCGCAACAAGCGTCAGCTGAAACGCATACCGGGTCCTTCAGAAAGAAGGAAGGATTATATGCAACAGCTAGGCACTAGTAGTGTTGTTGCCACCTGCCGGTAGCGTTCATCTGTTTTCCTCCTCCGTTTTCGTTATCTCGAAGGATTTTTATTTTTTTCTCGATCTTTTTTCAAAACAATGACGTGCTAACAGATAGACTGCGGGATGACAAACAAACAGTTCGAACAACCTTCCATTTTTAAAAGAAAACAGAATCGTAACACAACGGAAGGAAAATCGGATGGTGTAAACCTACACTAAGAAGTTAAGTCAGTGATTTTTTTCGGACAAAGACACTGAATCGACTTGAGGATGCAATATCCCGCCATCGCCGCATGACCATAACATAATTTATTAGGGTGTTGATGAAACTTGTTGTTCGACGTAGCGTAAGACGAGGTCAAGAGCATTTGCCGCATCTGCTATATGCCGTGTCAAGAACATATGCCTTAAAAAGTCAATACGTTGATATTATTCATGAAATCCGCCTATTCCGAATTCTTTCTAAACCGAACAGTGTTTGGTCCCAATTAGTTTGGATTCTACTGTATGATTTTTATTTTTATGGAGTACAGTAAGTCTAAACCCACAATGTATAATTAATTTATATCTGCTATATGTTATTGTTTAGATGGTTAGTTTGTTACTTTAACCATGAAGTGTTGATATTATTATTTTTGGAGACTGGCTAAATTACTGAACCATTTACCACTTCTTCGGTTTGTTGTATTTTATTTCAGACTCCATTAGCATTTTACTAAATTTAGTAGGATATTTTGTTTTATTTAACAGAATTGTAGTAGGCAGTAGTATTATATATTCTTAATCTTTTCCATTTGTTTTAGTCTGCAAGCCATCTGTTGCTCATGGAACTAGTGATTGTCATAAGGTAACTACTGTCTTTAATATTTGTTTCATTAAAAATAATTTTATTCATGAATGCATAAGATTTTTATTTTCTATAAAACATAAAATTCTTCACTTGTGCGCATAGTAAAGCCAGGTGGCAAAAATGTTTTAAATATTAATAATTCTCACTATCAGTAACTATTATCTGATATTCTAAACAGCTGACTTTTCGTCATTGTAGAAGAAACATCAATAGTGGTTAAACAAATAATTACATCATTGGATTTGTTATTTTGTTCTTTACTTTTTCACGTAAAAGTAATTGTTATCTATTAATTTACAAAGCAATTAAATCACAATGTAGGTAAAATTTGCAAAATACTGTTGAAACTGAAAATTCATGGATGTAGGCTATACAGTACGGGTCAAAACAAATGACACTGAAATTTTGTTAATCATGGGAATGTCAGCCATTTCCTCGTTGTATGGCTAGTAACCAGGTCCTGCTAAGTCCTTAACAAAAGTATTAGGATAACTGGTTCCCTATATTGGTATTTGATTTACAGTTAGCGGATCCTGTTGGTCGTCCTCGATGAAATGAGGATCCAGGTTGCCGTTTCCAGATTCTGCACACCAGAGCTGCACGTTCACTGTGGAGTTATTTCTCAATAATGATGTATGGTCGAGTGAAACCAAGACACCGAGTTATTTGTTGGTTTATAAATCCATTTAGATAAATTTGGCAATCGAGAGAAAACTACACATTACATAAATATTCCAAACTATCATACACCATTGCTTGTTTGGTAGTACGCTATCCTCGCACTTTTATCTCAATTTCAAAGTTTTCCAATCTGTATCTTTAATAGAAACCCACCAATAACTTTAAACATAAGCTCCCCTAACTGTAATTGGATGGAAAGTTCAACATATACATTATGCGCTTTTTGTTCGACTGAGTTTTGCAATTACTGAAAGCATTTGCTCGTTAGTTGGTGCAGATCGTTGAAAATGCTACTGACATTCATTCGCAATGTTCATTAGACGAGGCTCGTTTTCTCGGGCAATTCAGTTTGAGCGGAATGGAGTTCCAAGGTGAAAATTTTTCTGATATTAATACCATTTTATCCTATGCTGCTTGATTCAAAATCAACAAAGAGTAATTTACTATTGCTGTCAACAAAAGCAAAAGTACAGCTGACGTGAGCACATGTTATGATCATAAGTTTCAATGTTGTTTATTTCAGGCTGTACAGTGTGTGTGTATCCATATATAAATATACATAGCTGTATTTTTGACCAATTGACCCTATAAAAAAGCCAATTGACTATTAATCAATCATATTTACTTATCATTTTATATTGTGTAAATAATAGTCAATTGACTTTTTCAGAAAATTATGAACATGTTTTATCTGTGAAAGCTAAAGAGCTGTATTAGAGATAATGATGATAATTAAGTGTCACCCACACATTCTATTAAAAGCGTGTTTCTCCATTAGAAAAAGAGATGAAGCATCATCAATAAAAAATATATTTTCAATGTAGGTAACAAATGATGTTTTGTTATTTTACATTATTTTTTAAATTCATATCTTTGGGTCATTCTCCAAAAAATGTACAGTTGATGTCCCCACCCAGTCTCTATATTATAATAAAATAAATATTTTTAAAAAAACTACATAAAATAAAGTTTAAATACTAACAAACTTACTCATACTGGTAAAATTTAGAGTTTACATATTTTTTAAACTGAAATTGTGCCCACAGAAGGTGACAAATCACTTCTGTGGACAGTCCCCGGCTATGTTTTCAAACATTATTTGAATTGTGATCTTTTTAGTTTGTTTATTTTTAGCATCATTTAATTAACACTGGCAATAAAACATCTACAGTTATATGAAATAAACATTTATGAATTTAAATAAACTTCAGATTATCTTTTTATTTTTATTTGAAAAGTGTCTTTCATTTTATAGTCACATCTGTGGACATTCTTTAACTAGTTATAAAAAACTCCAACAAAGTGCAGGGTGTATGTTCCTTGTCTAAGAATTAGGATAGAAAATAGTAATTTATATTATAGAGTGGTTTTTTAGTGATTTTCTCTGAAAGAATAGTTTTATTTCCACTGTTGATCATTAATAAGCTGTTTCGTCATTCTTACTGCATCACTTCTGTTACCAAACAATTTTGGGTAAGAACTATCTCTAAAATTTAATAAGGATAACTATATTTATATTTCATTGTGTATATTTCTTGGCAGAAGAATCAAACTTCTAATCTCAAAGTTGTAGTTGCTGGGCTTATTGGATTTAAAAATAGTCACTTCTGTGGACATCACTTCTGTGGACAGTGGCGATAAATTAACATGAGATGTTTAACTTAGATCAAAAATTTTTTTTTTGTAAGTTTGACAAGTATCATAATATTATCAGGGACAGTCTAATAAGTATATTTATGTATTTAAAATTTTTTTTAAAATTATTATAAATTAAAAATATTTGTACCCTGAACTGTACACTTTTTGGAGAATGACCCCTTTAGGAAATAATATAATTTAATTTGATATATTAACATTTTACCGCTCATATGTGAACTACTATTTTATATTATTGATTTACAATCATAATATTCTTTAGAGATAAATATTAGTACGATCAAAAAAGTTTTCCTTTAGTTTGTTTTAGGTAGACCTTAAAAGAATTGCTAGAAATTGTACGATAAAGAAAATTTAATTTTTAATAATTAAGTATTTCTTATTAAAATGTAAAATATTTTTAAAATCATTGGAACCATTATGGTAGTGTTTTTTTAATAACCACTATGGTTGATATAATCCCAAATTAATGTTAAATGCTATACTAAAGCAAATTCCTTTACAGACACAATTCAAGTTATGTTCAAGCTTGATATTAGTTTTGAAGCTGTGTTTTTTAAGTAATCCTACCTAGCTGTGAGTATTCAACACTACGTACGGGTAAATTTGTATCTACAGTAAATATATTCAAAATTACACGACAATATGTCCAGAGCTGATTTAAAAAAGTTCAAAACTAGTAAAACATAGAGACGGAATTACTTTGTTTTCCATCTGTCTTGAATAACTTGAAAAGCGTTAACATTACAAAATTCAAAAGATTTTACTCTCTTAACGAATAACCAAAATAAATATTTTGTAATTTGTTTATAGTTTAAACAATACCAGTGATCCACAAAAATTCTAAAACAATTTTTTTTTTTTGTCACGTACAACTTTTAAGATTAGCCTGAAATAACAAATTAAAGAATTATGTAATCTGTATGGAATTTTAAGAATTTATCTCTATGGAATGGTAAAAATATAAACAAATTTTTCTATCACTTCTTTTAGCTGCCCATGTTTGCAATTAGGCAGAATGGGTTTTATGTAAAGTTATGAGACATTTTCTTTTTAAATATATTTTGCGAAACAACTTTATCTTATGATATCTTCGATTCAGTAATTTCTGAAACTAAGAACACTTTTCCTGGAGTCCCCGTCTTGTTATCTTTAAACCATTGCCATCAGCCTTATAAAAAAACATTATCTTTATTATTCTCCTAATCAGACTTTCTAATCAGTTACTACTAATGATACACCTATTTCCATGAATGATATTCTTCCAATGATTACCAATAGTCAAGTGGTTCTAGCTTATCGGAACCTAATAATTTTGAAATCATCAAATAAAAACTTTTTGTGTTTCCAAATTGTATGTTTTAAACTGATAATAGAAAGGTACTTCTATTTTTAAGATTTAACTTTTATTACTAATATAGAGCTAATTTTATGGGAGTTGATAGACTTATTAAACTTCCAAAATTTAGTCTAAAATAATTTTTTTATATATACTTTTATTTTAAACCAACAGATAAAAATTGTACTTTGAATTACACGAGAAAGGGCCTTCAAAATGGAGTATGTAAAATTTATTTTAAATACTTAGATCAATTCCTGATCAACTATGTTGAGATTACGAAGATTGTCAAACTATTTTATTAATTTCTTTCTGGCAATTAAAGTTTTTGTCAAAGGATTCCACTGTTGCAATAATGTGAAAGGTGCATACAAAACTGAGTTTGACTCGCACTCTAATGCCTGCATTCCTGAAAATTTACAGCAATGCCCTTAGCAATACTCAAAGTAACAGAATTCTGTATCACCAATGAGAGCTCTTGAATCCATCCAAGATATGTATTCCCCTACCCCTTTGGTTAAAGATATTCTGTGTTCCACGCAGGTTTGGCTGCAAGGTATTCCAATTTTTAATTTATGAGAATTAATTGAATGCTCGTGTTTTCCAGACAGTGATGACCACTCAGGTTTTTTGCCTTTAGCAAACAAAACCAAATAATAAAATACTAATAAATATTAAGAACACATCAACACGTCATTTGCTCATTATATAGGACTAAACAATAACCACGATAGTAATACATTATAAGTTTATGGTGGAAAATTAAGAAGATGGAGCTCACAAAAACAACATTTATGAATAACGCAATTGTTTAAATCCGCAATTGTTTGTAGCCTAGGTGATAAATCATGTAGTTTATGAATATCTATAAAACATCTGTTTTTTTTTTTCAAAATTTTAGTTGCAGTACGTTTGAAAACAGAAGGGAGATTTTTAGCAACATTTTACAAATATTTTGAAAACTGGGTACCACAAAATTCTAAAAAAAAAATGGTTTTGAAATACAAATAAAGCTTTTTCAAATGATACCTCTCACAACAATATAATAATTATATTTATTAAATACTCAGTGATATATTTTTTGCTTCTGAATATTAGAATAAAAGCAGGGGTTAGTAAGTTTTACAACTATGACAAATTTCATTATAATACCTATATGCCTTCCAGAGGTAACAGGTAGCCAAATGGGTAACCCAGTAAGGGATGTGTTTTTCCCTTTTATGGTAAGAAAAATGTTATTACATCATAATATTCGTCATTTTATTTTTTAGTTATTCATCAAGTAATGTTAAACTTATTACTAACTTACAAAGTTTGATTCAAGCAAAGCACATTTTCTTTTCTGTGATTTTTACTCAAGTTGCTCTTAATTTGACTTATTTTTTTTAAATCCTCAATTTCACTACTATTGGGTTTTAGCAAATTTGATGCAAACAAAATTGATAATCAAGGTACAATTAGTTTTTAGTCATCATTGATAAAATGTTGGTTGCTTGTTTATTTCAGTAATCTATAACATATTTACAAAATGCAACTCATCACTAAATCTCCGAATCCAGAATGTGTACAGACCTGAAATTTAATTATGGGTAGGAAGGCTCCCTTGGGATAGGTTTTTTTTTATATAAATAGTTCTGCATTCCCAAGCAAAATGTCCCTCTCTGTTACATTTAAAACATTGTTTTGTGTTAGACATCACCCTTTTACTTCCGCCATCCTCTTTATTGCCTCGACTGTGATTTGATTCCCATTCTTGAAGTATTCCCATAAAAATAGACCTTTTTTACTATTATCTGCTCTTGCTTGGTCCCTATTAGAAGATCTATAACCAGGCAAAGCTTCCCTTTCTCTATGAAAACTAGTATACTTTGTTCGCCTGTAGTCGTGGCTTAAGTTCCTACTATCAGGCCTTTTCCTAAAATTTTCTTTACTCCTAGATCTGTTATTTCTTGACCCTAATCTATTCATCATTCCCATTATATATATTTTGTCCTCTATTTATTTTCCCTTGCTTTCTTTAGTATCCATGCTTTGACCATTTAAACCTAGCCATGTACGAATCATAAAGCAAGCCCTTTCAAAATTTTCAATATTATTTTCTAATTTAACAATGTTGAATTGTCCAATATCGCTATTTGCTACAAAATTGACGGATTCAAGCCTTTCAAAATATGATTACACAATTTTTCTTCTGACATATTCGACGTCGGTTTTATATTTTATTACAAATTCGAATGCTAATTGTACCCTACTATTCAATTGCATTAGTAACAATTCTTTACTCTCTGTAGGTGCAAAAGCTTGGAGAAAATTGTTTTGACATCTCCCTACCTAATATTTCCACTTTCTCTCTCAAAAGTTTTCAAACTATGATGAGACTACCTCATCTAAATACATGGGAAAGAAACAACCTTTTTATTATCCTGCCAATTATTTGCCACAGCCACGCGTTCAAATCTGTTTATGTGGACAAAAATATCTTTGTTTGGAAATCCCTTAAACGTTACCAGATTGGCGAACATCCTTGTGCTACAGCTATTATGTGGGAATACATCTCCTTCGTTTTATTAATGTGGCGATACAATTATTGCTCTACTCTCATTAAGTTCTACTTGGTATATTTTCCTCTCCTAATTTCGATGGACCTAACAGGAGCCGCCTGGAAGCCTCTTTCGAGGCGTGCAATCATTGAATTCCCCACAATGTCATTGAAAGTAACGAAAGTATGCTCTAATGCGAACGAAACAGATCTTTGATCAGTATTGTCCACGGCGAACTTCACAATTTCCATCAGCTTTCCACAGTACTTCATTAAATTTATCTGTAAGACCAACCAAATCTACTTAAACACACAAAAAAAAAAACACTGTTCACCTAAAATATTGCCTATCTGCGAGGACACCGAAACAAACAAAAGAGCATATATTCTACACACAATTTCTAACTAAAACACCTAAAATGTCCTTAATCTAAACACATGAAATACACTTAAACTACCTGTAACACAATATTTATACGTTCGAAAATACTCTTAAAATATTAAATAAATGTTTATAATCAAATTCTCTCACACAACACATTATTAAAGCAATTAATATGCCTTCGAAAGAAAACAAAGTAATATTTACTCGATTCTATTATTTAAAATGAGCAATATTTACTAACTTAAAAAAACACTTTCTAATAGTGCAAGTATTTATGATTTAGGTAAAAACATAAAAATCGACGCCTCCACCAATTTATTGTGTATAAGGCCTTTCTTATCAAAGGCTTCTTCTCTCTTGGCTCTAATAATTTCGTGAGAGGATCATTAACTTAAACCCTCTCAAGAATATTTTATCACATCTTTATTTCCAATAACAGCTAAATATACTATTAGGCCTACAGTGCTCTACTAGCACATTCAAAAACCATAACCTTTAATATGTATAAATCTTTCTTATCAAAGCCTTCTTCTCTCTTGGCTCTAATAATTTCGTGAGAGGATCATAGACATATAATAACTTAAACCCTTTCAAGAATATTTTATCATATCTTTATTTCCAATAACAGCTAAATATACTATTAGGCCTACAGTGCTCTACTAGCACATTCAAAAACCATAACCTTTAATCTTATGCCTAACTCTACAGACAAAACTGAGTTCATATTAATGTATTAACTTCCCAAAATTTTCAAATATGGATATCATTAAAATAAAAATAAACAAAAACTGATTATTCTCAAAATTAATACAAAACAAATATTCATAAGAAATGTGCGCTCACCTTATTTTGTCCTCGTGGCTTCTTCCGGTTAGAGCGTCTTGCCTCGACGTACACATCGGCCGGTTCCACCCAAAAATCCCTCTCAAATGTATTCCCCTCTATTTAACATCTCTGTCCCCACTCAGTTTTACTCGTCTAGCTCGGTCGTTGGCTTACTACAAAAAGCAACTACTGTATGCGATTTGACTTCTTCACGTGTTGCACCATACCAATAAAATTCTACTTCTAATATAATTATTTAAATATTAATTAATAATATCTACTCATCTCACTTTGTAACACAAACATACTTGTTACTGACAAGTTCAAATTAAACTTATTGTTGATAAGTCTTCTGGAATATTCGTAAAACAAATTGTTGCTACACTTTTAACCCTTTTCCTGGTATTCATAATTGACACCAAGTGCCTCATACCAGACCTCTTAAATGGCCAAATGTTTTTAAGTCCAAATAAAAAAACAAATTGAAAAATAAGTTCACTCACAGTTATAACTTTTACATAAATGTTAGGAGACACTTTATATTTGTCAGGCCATAAACTGTCTGCTTTATTTGTATTCAGTTATTACAAAACTACATTTTAATAAATCAAAAAATTAACAATGTATTTTAAATTCAGTCTAGCCGTGTTTTACGTGACTCTTGGTTTACAAAAGTTGTGCTGTGTAATATATGTGAGTTTCAGAGATTTTAATCACTTAAATGAGAGTATAACGTAAAGGGGGTCACAGTGTAAATTTTGGACATTTTAGCCTATTTTAAAAAACTTGTTAGGTTTAGTAGTGTACATACACAAAGTTGTTCTTAGTTTATAGTTTGTTTTACATAGGTTGTGGGTAAACCCTGAAAACCTTCTTATTGAGAGGTTGATCAATGGTGTAGGTGTTTTTAGAGGTACAAGGTGTCTCTCTTGTTGTACACGTCTACCGATATTGATCAATCTCGTTTAGTCTTTGTTGTATCTTCTTTTTCTCCGTCTTTTCCAGTCTTTTTGAATGTTGTTTGTGACATCAACATGTACATTTAACATTTAAAGAAGAAATTATTTCTCCTAAATTGTTTCTTCATCAAATTCATCTTCACAATAGCCTGAGGGCTATCAATCAATTCTTTTAGTTTAAAGGCATTTGAAGAAATAATTCCATATCCTCGAATCTTCACACATTCCTTATCTTTCTTTCTTTCCCTCTCCTGATCCATTGACAGGAGAAGGGTTGTCAAATCCCATAAACACATATCCTTAATATCCGTCTTTTCACTGCTGATCTTACGGTCAGATTCAATCTCACATCTTCCACCATCTTATACATTCAAGAAAGAGAAGATAAATTTCATAATTAATAAATTTTATTGAAATGATTTAATATTAGTTAAATAGGGTAACCGAATTTTTGAGGGGGTTATATTTAAAAGTTGGCAAATCATACATAGATGAATGACTGAGGCATGAGTGACATGTTAGAATTAAGATATACATTGTAATGATTTTTTTTTAATAAATGTTGCAAATTTGTAAAATATTTGACTAAGAGTCAATGAATAAGTAAAAAGTCAAGGTACATAAAGTAACGTGAAGTTTGAAATGATTAATATGTTCACTAAGAAGTACTTGATTGATTTATTGTTATCTCAGAGCAGATACAATTTTTGTATTTCATAAAGTCATTATGAATGTAAAGCAAGCAAATAATTTTATTCAATTTGAATTTTGAATTGTCAACATAGAAGAAGTAAAGTGATTAATTTATTGTTATCTCAGAGTAGATACGATTTTTTTATTTCATAAAAGTTATGAATGTAAAGCAAACTAATATTTTATATGAATGTTGATTTTTTGTTGAAGGTGAAAAGTTATGTTGAAAAATGTATGCTGATAATGAACATAATTATGAAAATGGATTTGTCT